>PVHY01033315.1:0-11217 GCA_004024945.1 Uropsilus gracilis
TCTCTCCATCTCTTCTTTCACTGTCATTTGTTTAATTTTTAGTCCCTTGGGTTCTTCTTCTTCTTTCCTGTAGCAGTGTCCTTTTGTCCGGTGTGGATGTGGTTTACTGGGACACAGTGGCCTGTGCTTAGTTTTCCAAGTGTCTTTTGCTGCTGGCCACCAGTTCACACAGGACTGTGTTCTTTTAGTGCTTCCTCCTTCTTTCTGGTCGACTGCTCTGACCCATCTTCTGTCATATTTTGCTCCTTCTTTGTTTTATAGTTCTGGTTGCTGGTGTTGGGAGCGTTTCTCCCGGCCAAAGTTTGCGCACCCATTTTTTTGATCGAGATAGGCCCTGGCAGATGGTTGGTCTGGTTTGCCATGGAGCCACTGCCCGTCTCTGTGGCTTTCCTCACCCCCTAAAGTGGGAGGATACTTTGATCATGCTGAAGGCATCTCTGAATAGGAAATTCCGTTCCCATCATTGTAGATCACAGTGGTTGTATTTCTGAGGTAGTTTGTCTCTACAGTCTTATAGTCCTGTGTCCCATGGATCTAACATGTTCATTGCTCCAGAATACTTTTTGTTTTTCACCTCTGTATTTATGTGCAACTGCCATTGAATCGCTGATTTAGTTGCTTCTGGTGAGGGTTGACTGGATTTAGAGAAGACTAGAGGGAATGACCTCTACCACCTACTACCTCCGCCAATACCCCCCCAACCCCCCATCTCCCCCACCAGCCCACACATCCAGGGTGGGGGGTGCTCAGTGCCTGGCAGCATGGCTGAACCAGGCGTGTGGGTGGGGCTACCCCCCTCCCCCAACCACCTTGTGGCATGGTGGCCATGGGGGGGGCACCCCCAAGCAGCTGGCCTTTTTTTTTTTTTTTTGAGACTAAGTCTCGCCATTTTTGCAGGCTCACGTTGCCCAAGGTACCACAGACTCAAGCAATCCCCAGCCTCAGCTTCCCAGGTAGCTGGGATTACAGGCACATGCCACCACACCCAGCTTTATTTTCTTGGAACTAGGTCTCACTGCGTGCCCTCGGTGGGACTCGAACTGCAATCCCTGGCTCCGGCTGTGGCTTCCTAGGCTGCCAGGCATGCACCACCATGCCTGGCCGCAGATGGCCTTTTAAAGCCAGCCACGTACCAGTTTCTTCCCAGCCCGCACAAGCAGTAGCAAGACCACAGAAACCGTAAAAAGAGTTAAAAACAGATTTACTTATTAAAACAAAAGTCAGAGAAGGTGATACAAGGAACCCCTTTGGTAATCTTACCCACCAGCCCAGTCTCTAGTCCAAAAGGCTACACGTGGTCTTCAGCTACATGCATCCTCAAAATGGCGACTGCCCCACCTTCAAGCTATATGAAGAAGCCAAGATGGCATCATCGCTCCTTCTTCCAAAGACACAGCCATTCAACTCAAGCCAGAAGAAGCCAAGATGGCACTGACACAAGATGGCATTATCAATCATTCTTCAAAAGCAGGAGATTCAAATCCAACAAGGAAAACTAGGTTGGTGTCATCAGTCTTTCTCCAAAAGGCACAGCTCTGGCATATTTTCAGCTGCAACTCCAAAGTGGCCCGAAAACCAGTAAGACTCACTCAATACAGCAACAGTAAGCACTTCAGATGTCTCACATTGAAAACAGCAACACAGCAAATTCTCTTCAGTTCTCCAGAAGACTTCCAAACTTTGCAGTTTCAAAGTTAAACCAAGCTGGCCATGGTGGCACGCCCCTGTAGTCCAAGCGCTGGGAGGCAAGAAGCTTGGGATCACTTGAGTTCGCAGGTTTGAGACTACCCCAGGCAATATAGCAAGACCTTATCTTGAAAAAAGCAGCTGGGCGCAGTGGTGGATGCCTGTAATCCCAGCTACCTGGGAGGCTGAGGCTGGGAATTGCTTGAGTCCACGGGATCAGGACTACCCTGGGCAACATAGTGAAACCTGGTCTCAAAAAAGAAAAAAAAATCACAGTTAAACCAAGTTCTCAAGTGCCATAATTTCCAAGTCAGTCTACACAAGTTGCAAGTCTCTGTAACATGCTTCCCCTGGCTTCTCAGCCCAGGCTGAGAGGAAGCCCACTAGTGTGGCTCGCTTCTCTGCCCTGCTCCGGCACATGGCCAAGGCAGTTCTGAGGCCTCCAGCTTCTCTGCTCCTCTCTCCTCCTCTCTGTCTTCTCTTTACTTGTCCCAGTCTCCTCCCTAGTCTCCTGATCCTCTTCTCTCTCAAAAAGGCTTAATTTCCCTTCCCTTCTCCAAGTCTTCACCCACCAGGACACACAGTGGCTGCCATTCTAATAATTAGCAGATGCTCGGGGCCATGCACCCCAATTTCACCACAGCCTCCCCTCCCCCAGTAGTGAGTAGACTAACAGGGGTCCTTTGAATTTCAAGGTCAACATAATTAAATATGTTGACTCCTCCTATGCTTAAGCCAGTAGCTTGATCTGCAGCTCACCTAAGATACCATCACCTGCTCCAGTGCTGAAGGAGCGCCTGATGTCTGGAAAATTTTTCTAAGCTACTTTTCTCTACAAGTGATTTCCAGTCCTGGGGTAGGTGTGCGTGAGATGGGAACATTTCCCAGCTGAGGTGTAGGCTGTGATGGTAGAGATGTGCAAGTCGGGGTCATCTAAAATGTATCCTCCTTCATTTCCCCAGGTTTCTTTTAGGAAAGTGGCTCTGGCACTGACTGTGTCTCCGCCCTCTGCAATATCCTGTGTACAGATGGTGGTGATCGTTAAAATAAATCTTAAGGGAGCATAACATCCTGAAAAGGATTTAATCTGGGGGACCAGGTGTAGCTGGGTTTCAAACTCATGGAGCCTGCTGATAACAATGAGACCTAAATGATCTTTCTGGGGCTCAGTTTTTCTCATATATAAAATGGAGATAACAGTGTTAACGCCTCCACAGTGTCCTGGAATGAAATGAAGTAGCATATATAGCGTTTTAGCAAAAATACATGGCACAGAGTAGGTCCCTTGGCACAGTCATGGATCACTCAGCAACATCCTGTCTCGACCAGGTGGACACTGTCACTAAGGGACAATGTGACTGTGACTGCAGGATTTATGGGGCATGATACAGTTGTAGGCTTGCTAGGGGGCAAGGGAAGGTAGATTTCCTACACTAAAGCCCCAGTGGAACTTGTGTGTGAACACCAAACCCACCTCAAATGCAGAGGAGAGTTCACACCCACACACTCCACCACGCCTCAGGATCCCTGTTTATGGTGAATCAGGGAGTCTGCTTGTGGGTCTGCTAAGGAAGGCCTAGCAAGCCAGAACAAGAGACTGTTAAGATCAATGTCACAGCCTTCTTTCCAGTTCAGTGAGGGTGGAACACTTGATACCCCAGGCCAGTGAGCAAGGGCGTGACCAGGAATAGCTAGGGAACCCTGAGGCATGTATACTTGGGCCAGCGATCCCCTGTCTCACCCAGTGGAATGCCTTGCTGATAAGACTGGAACCCTGAGCCGGGCATTAAGACAAATTCTGGTTAGCAGACACACACCCCTCCCCCAAAGTTAAAAAAACAAATTCCAAAGACCTGTGCACGCCTGATCTGCCCAGCCCTCCTGATGGATGCTGTATTTCCATCAGTGAACAGGCCAGGACCCCGTTGCCCAGCAGTAGATCTGCCACCAGCAGTCTGTCTCCACCACTCTCTGTCTTTTTCGGTGTGTTGTCCCACAAAACCCAGTTTCTAATTGTTGCCCTGAGAAACAGCATCTGCTAAATGTCCTCCTCCCTGCAGACAATGCTGCTGTGAAGGCAAATGTCAGCTGAGTGAACTTAGGAGAGGTAGCTGGTTCCCTGCTGGCCCCTGCCAAGCCCTGCGCAGGGCCCTGTGTTCCCTCGTTAGTCCCTCTGTAGTCCGAGGCCCTGCCTGCTCCGGGTCTGTCCCCTCTGCTGCCTGTGGGGAGCCTCTGCTCTTTGCGCTAGGCCTGATTCTTTTATCATAGGACCAAGAATAGTGTTGTTAGGTTGGTCGCATATGCTCCGTGCTGTTCAAGGTGGTAGCCCACGATGCACCACTTCCGCTGTAGCCCTGTGCCTAAAGGCAGCTGCTTCCGCAGCCAGGAGCTGTGGTTGCTGGTCGCCACCAACAATGGAAGTGGCGGTGTGGGTTCTCCCAGCCTCTTTGCAAGGACCCATAATCTAATTTTTCATATCATGGACCCCTTTATCTAGCTCCTATTACAGGCCTTTTCCCAAAATGATGCTTTTAATCTTATAAAATAAAATGTGTGCAATTACAAAGAAAGGCAATGAGATTGAAATACACTTACCAAAAGGACAAAAGCAATTTGATAGTAATATAACTGTTTCATTATTAGCGTGCCATGTAATAGGTCTAGCAGGGGGGCTCAGAATCAATGTCATTTTGAAGAAATGATGACCGTCAATAACCAACTCTAATGGGTTATGAAAAAATGTGTTTTCCCTTGGAAGGAAGTTATAATTATTGCTCAAATAGCTGCATGATGGTTGCTGAAATAGAAGGAAATGCTGAAATTTCAGTTAGAGGTTAGTGACAGCTGATAGGTATTCATCACTCATCCGTCTTCAGGTTCCCCTGCACACATTCTCCAAATAGAGGAGACTTAGCCCCAAGCGGGGAGGGGGGGAGGGAAGTTCTGAGCCTTTTTCTTTATTTATTTTTCTGGGACAGATATTTTAAGCTTATAATAAAATCCAATTATGATTTCAGTCCCTGATGAAATGCTATTACAGTTTCCACGTGCTTTATTTGGAATACAAAGGAGTGCATTTTCCTCTCAGTCTATTTGTGGAGACCTACATTTCACTAAGGACTTTGCATAAGATTCTCATTTCTCCCAGCTGGTTACCTGGATCCCTCAAAAAGTTCTTGCTTACAGTGATGATGGTAGATTTTTTTTTTATTTTATGAGGAGGTTCCAAAATGAGATAAGGGGAGCTTTG
This sequence comes from Uropsilus gracilis, assembly GCA_004024945.1. NCBI lineage: Eukaryota > Metazoa > Chordata > Mammalia > Eulipotyphla > Talpidae > Uropsilus > Uropsilus gracilis. The sequence goes on from PVHY01033315.1 coordinate 4,937, forward strand.
TGTGCAGAGTAACATGAGAGGAAAGATGGACCCGAGTTGAAAGGGAAGCACTGACAGTGATGGAGTGATGGGAGGAGTACAAGTGAGAGGTAGCTCTGGCCCAAGTGAGGATGGGGTGGTGGCTGCATTGAGCCATCCTACCATCTACACCACTGGCATGTCTTCTCTGTGTCAAAGTGTCTCATCCCCCTCGCTAATTGTAATGGAAGCATCCTGTTCATGATGCCAGTTGTAATGCAAGCGTCAGGCCCACCAATCTGCGTAGGTTCTTTCTTGGTTCTAGCAATTACACAGACACACCAGGCAGGGCAGAGCCAGGTCCTGGGCAGGGCAGGGGTGAGGGGTGTGTGTGGGAGGCAGGCGACGCACCCACCAATCTTCATGCTCTTTCTCTGACGTCCTTGACTTCTCTATCCTCTCTCTCTCTCTCTCCCTCCCTTCCTCCCCTCCTCTCCCTCTGCTTCTCCCTCTCCTTCTCCCTCCCTCCTTTCACCCTCTACCTTCCCCTTCCCTCTTCCTCTTACTCCCTCTTCCTGGGGTGACACCACCTTTTACCCTTTCTTCTCAGGCCCACATGAACCCCCTCACACACATATACACCCACTGGGTCCCGGCACATGCACAGTCATGGGAAGGGAGCAACGCCACAGGTGCTGGTTATGCAGGCTAATGGAGGAAATAGCTCGGCCAACTCTTTCACCTACAGGTGGGGTGATCCTGGGCAGGTAGGGTGCAGACAGGCATGATGGAAGCTCACCTGTAGGCTAGGGGTGCAGGATATCAATGACAGGGGAAATCACTGAATTTTCTTAATAAGAATGAGATGAAGCTATTTCTGACTTAGAAATATTAACAACTTCTTAGGTGTGTTGTGGGTGGGCAGAAAATATGGACAGAAAATAAGGACAGTATCCTTACAGTGAGATGGCAAACTGACTGCAAGAGAATTATACACCTGGAGAACTTCCTCCTTTTCTAGATTTCCAAGATTCTTGACTGCAAATGGTCATCACAACTCCAGTATATCTGAGATTTGATAAAGGAAACTTATCATTTTAAACAATTTCATGTACTCTTACCTTCAGACTATTGAAAACCACTCCCCAGGGATGTTTGGCTGATCAGATGTGAAATTGCATGTGAAGATGTCAAAGCAAAATTTGAGCTGGAAAAAATGTTAGTTATTAAAACTTTCTCTCTTAATTGGGGTGAGATCAGAACTCCGGCTGAGCTCAACTCTGCTGAAAGAAAAGGCGGGAGAAAATACTATCAGAGGGGTGCGGGGAGCACCTCCAGTTATAGCCCAATTTGCAAATGTTTTTCTTGGTTTTAGGCCACCTGTTTTGCTAGTCGCTAATTGGCACCCACCTATTCGCAATTAGGCTGAACTCCCAAAGAGACTGGCAGACAGGGGCCGTCTTGTCCCTGCTGATTGCCTGTGAGGGGGTGACTGCTAATCCTCGAGAAAGCCAGTCCTGGATGGCAAGACTGGCAAGAGGCTGGGAGGAAATTTCCATGTCAGTGAGGCACAGGAATAATTCACAATTTCAGGTTTTCTGAAGCAGATGCTCCTGGAAAAGGGAAGTCAGGACCTAGAGCCAATGTGGACTTTAGTGAAGTGATGGGAACAAAGGTCATGCTGGTGAAGGGTAAGATACCCCTGTTACAGGTTCCAAGGGGTCAGTACAAAGTACTGAAACTCAGCCAGGCTGTGTTCTGGCTTCTGCCAGTTCATTCTCCCCGCCATTTTGAAAAATCCAACAGGTTTCAGCCAAGGAAGATTTATTGTGGCCCACACAACTGGAGAGGGGCAGCAATTCCCCATTCTCAGCCTGAGAGCAGCAGGGTATGTTATGGTCCCCATACCAGTGTGGGGTATGGGGACCAGGGCCATGGTGTGTTTTAGGCTGGGCTATACTGGGCACGTGCAGATAGGTCACGTGCTTCTTCATACCTTGCAGAACACACAGACCTCTGAAGTCTCCCCCCAGAGGCAGGTTTCAGCAGGCCAGTAAGTCCCTGGTCACGTCTAAGTCAGGCCCTCAGCCACCGGTGCTGCTGTAGCTGGTTCTCAAGCCCTGGTCCTAAAGCAGGAAGCCTCTGCAGGGGTATCTGTTTCCACTGGTGTCTGCTCACCAGTGTTTGTGAAATTCTTCTTAACTGGGGGCTCCATGACAGGCAGGTGAGGCCAGCCAGGTGTAGGTGCAGGTGTGACTGAATGCCAGTCTCTGTTCCCTGGGCCAATAAAAGGAAACAGAGGTGGGGAGAAGGAAAGTAGTTTAATTAGCTGACAAATTGAGGAGGGCAGCAGACTTGTATCTGGAAGACCACCACTCTGCTCTTTGACAGAGGGCAGGGGTATTATCCAGAGTTATAGGGAGCAGGAGAGGAGTGGGCAAGGGTCACACTGCAGGTTTCGAGTGATGCCAGCTTGCTTTCACTATCTCCAGAAGGTCAGCAATTCAGATGTTATCTCCTAGTGATGCTCTTTTCCTTCTGAACTTATGTTTGTTAAGCTTAGAAGGTAAATAAAGAAATGGAAGAACTTACCTGGTTGGGCAGTGAGACAAATCCTTCAATCCTGTTTCACAGAGGTATCTAACAGTGTTGCTGTCCTTGTTGCTGCTATAATTGTCAGCAGGCAGGGTGAGCGGCCCCCTGGGATGCCCCAAACCCACACACTTTAAACACACTTTAAACAGTTTTTCCATATAGCCGGGCATGGTGGCTCATGCCTGTAAGCTTCAGCCTATGAAGCTGCTGGGGCTAGGGATCGCGGATCAAGTCCTGCTTGGGGCAACACAGTGAGACCTAGTCCCCCCAGAAATAGCTGGGCATGGTGGTGCACAACTGTAACCCCAGCTACTTGGGAAGCTGAGGCTGGGGATTGCTTGAGTCTGTGGTACCCTGGGCAACATGAGAATGCGGTTCCATGGGCAAAAATAGTGAGCCCTAGTCTCAAAAAAAATAATAAATAAAAAATAAACCATTTTGCCATATAAAGATAGACCATACTCTTAGTGCTTAAGACCTTCAATGGAAGACAACTTTCATACAACTAGTGTGCAATGCAGAGGAAAAGGAATATGAAATCAGGTCAATGTAGGAGAAGCCTGCAACCAATATGCTACAAGTAAAAAAGTGGTATTTTTAAAATGCAGCTTCTACCACCCAGCTTCTTACCAGATTCGTATCACCCTTTTGTAGCAGTTGCCAGTCAAGTGCAATTTAAACAACAGGGTTTTATTTACCAGGAAAGCAAAAGTCTTTACTGCCCCAAGTGGCCAGTGGTAATTTACCCCAACTACCATTTAGTCTGAAGGTCCCAAACACATATCCAAGGCACCCTGCAAAGCCCAGTCTTTATTTTGTCTTTCCTTTGCTTCTTCTCTCTCCAGCGTTTTGAGCTGCTAACTTCTCCAAGGCTCTTCAAACTTTTCCAACAGATGTTGATGCAAAGTCAGTTTTCCAAATATGCCACCTTGCCATGGCTCCACGCACTTTCTTTACCAGGCCCACCTTCAGCGGCATCTGACACTCAGCAAATTCACCAGGCCTGCCCTCAGCATCCCCTGGTCAACCCTATCCTGCCAAATGGCATCGGACTCCACACTAGCTACTTCTCTGCTGGCCACTCTCCCACCATAGCTCCTCACCACCACCAGTTTACTCTTCCAGGGGGCTTCTTGCCCAGCCTGGCCATTCTGTTGGTCTGCCATTCTCGTCTCTCTCTTTGCTCGTCCTTTTTATCTGCCCTTTTCCTGCTTCTTGCTTCTTTTCATGGGTCTTTCTCTCAGAACCCACCCACCAGGGCATTTTGGCACCCATACAATTTTCAACTGTGTCACTACCCTGTATCAAATAGAGTTCACAATAATTTCTAATGAAACACCCAGTTACCCATCCCCTCATGGATAAATACCCAGTCAAACAGGATTGGCTCAAAGTGGCACGGCTGCGGCCTGAAAGTTTGTCATGAGTTTAAGGTACTTTCTGGTGGGGACCCATAGGGAAGGCACAGAAGGGGGCAGGCAAGTCTGGAGGCAAAATCAAAGTAAAGGCTGCCAGGGTCAGCCTACTCATGATCTCAAGTTTGTTTCAAGTGTCTCCTTACATGGTCCCCAAGTCCCTGGTACAAATCCAAGGCCAAGAAGAAAGTGCAGCTTCTTTGCATATTGCTCTGCTTCATGTAGCTCCTCCAGATCTTCTGACTGTCTGGTGGTACTTCTTCTCTCCTTCATCTTAGTCTTCCCAGTCTTTTCCAGACTCCTCTCCCTGCCCAGGTCCACTTTCCTTGGGAACTTGAACTTTCCCTGGGAATGACCCTGTTATACTACTACTTGCTGATGGTGACAGTGAAAATGGGTCAAAAAATATGGTAAGAAGCCTCTCCAGCTGCTGCCCCTCCCCCCACCCATCCCTTCTTCCCACCCCTGGGGCAGTTGCAAGACTTACAAAGCAATTTAAACAACAAGATTTATTAACAAGGGAAAACAAAAGTCACTAAGGCTGCAAGTTGCCAGTTACTACTGAACCATTCATGGTTCAGTTCCAAAGTCCCCAGAACACTCCCAAGATGGAGCTGGCATTTCAAGCAAAGAAGCACATGTCCAAGATGGCTCCTTTCCACCCCTCCAAACCTGAGGTAGGCATTTCACAAATCCAGTTTTTCAACAGACATAAATTCCAAGTTTCAAGATCCAAGCTTTCCAATTCTTCCAGTTCTCAAGCTCTCCAAATTCAAGCCTTCCAGTCTTTTACTTTTCTCTCTCCAGTGTCCTTGATAGGGGAGCTGTGGTGAAATTGGGGGACCATGACCCCCATTTTACTGGCACTGCATTAGAATGGCAGCCATTATATCCTGGTGGGCAGAGACTTGGAGAAGGGAAGTTAAACCTTGCAAGAGAAGAGGTTGAGGAGATTAGGGAGGAGACCAAGACAAAACACGTGGTGAGGAGAGAGAAGGGGTAGAAAAGACAAAGCAGAGGAGCAGGAGGAGCTGCCAGCTCCTAGGTGTGAGAGCAGGCAGGGAGGAGCTGCCAGTTCCTAGGTGTGAGAGCAGGCAGGGCCCAAGCCCCAGCCTGGGCTGCTTGGAACCTGGGGAAGCATGTTGGAGAAACTTGTGACTGTCTAAGCTGACTTGGAAATTTGGTACCTGAGAACTTGGTTTAACTTTGAAACTGTGAAATTTGGAAATTGTCTGGAGACCTGAAGAGAACTTGCCATGTTACTGTTTTCATTGTAAGACATTTGAAGTGGCTGCTGCTGTTTTATCAAGCCTTACTGGTGTTCAGGCCACTTTGGAGTTGGAGTTGAAAGAATGTCGGAGCTGTGCCTTTTGGAGAAGAATTGACAGTGCCATCCTGGGGTTCTTTGCTGGATTTGAATCACCCACTTTTGAAGAAGGATCGGTGGCACCATCTTGGCTGCTTCTGGCTTGAAATGATTAGCTGTGCCTTTGGAAGGAGGAGCAACACCGCCATCTTGGCTTCTTCATCTGGCTTAAAAGTGAGATGGCTGCCATTTTGTGGACACACATGGCCAAGTAGCCATGTGCAGTTTTGGACTAGAGACTGGCCTGGTTGGTAAGATTACCAAAGGGGTTCCTTATACCCTCAGTGATTTTTGTTTTTTTTCTCCTTTTAGTAAGTAAATCTGCTTTTACCTTCTTTTAAAGTTTCTGTAATCCTGCTACTGCTTGGCAGCCTGGGAAGAACCTGGTGTGTGGCTGGCTTTAAAGGGCCAGCTGTTCTCCTTTGTAAGTTTTGCTATGTGCCCTGTTTTGCTTATTTTCCTACTGGATATCCTGAGCTGCTCTTGTATCCACTCTCTCTAGCTTCCTGAGCATTTTATCTCCACAATTTCTCTCGCTTTGATACAGGGTAATGATGTATTTGAAAATTGAATAGGTGCCAAAAATACCCTGGTGGGTGGAGTCTGAGAGAAAGACACAGGAGAAGGAGCTAGAAGTGCAGAAAGGGTATATAAAAAGGAGTGAGAAAAAAAAGAAAAAGGAATTGAAAGTGGGTGAACAGAGACTTTGTCTTTACTGTTTACCCCTATCTGCTTGCTTCTTTCTCCAAAGCAGGCTACAAGCAGTTCCTTTGCAATTACCTTTAACCTTAACTGGATACACTTATCTGCCTGCTTTTCTCTACAAAGCAGGCTACACACTCTTCATTAGCATTTTCACTGATCACCTTTACCATTGATATGCAAAAGCCAGCCAACTGCTCTCTGCTTTCAGCTCCAAAAACTGCAGAAAAGAAAAACTTTAAAAC
>PVHY01033316.1:0-11235 GCA_004024945.1 Uropsilus gracilis
TGCCGCACAAGCTAGGCACCCAGAACCTTCGCTCCTCACCTGTCCCACTCCTGCTTAGAGGGGCCTGCAGGCTCCGTGGACCGCTGCCTGGCTCGCCCACGTCTCATCCAGATCTACAAGACCCAGTCCTTGGGCCCTCTGGGTGTTTCTCGTTCTTCCCGGAAGCACCCTAACCCCCGCCCCGTGGTCTCCTCTGGCCTTTATCTGTCTGCCATTCTGTCCTCTTGGGAGTTTTGGCTTTCTGCTCCCGTGTACTCCTGACAGGATACCCAGAAGAGCTGAAGGGGACCGTCAGACCCCCCGGGGTGATGTGCACAAGCCCCCTAGGCCTGCTGAGTCCTAGCTGAAACGGGTGGGTGGCAGTAGCAGAGTCAAAGCCTGGGGTGAGCAAGGCACATTACAGGAGGTCAGCTCCATTCCGAATGGGCTTCTAGATCCAGGCCGGGCCTTTCCTCTCTCCTTCCCTGGTGAGGGGGCTCCTGGGCTGGGTGGTGGCCTGGGACTGGGGGCAGATTGCAGGGCCCACTTGGACTGGAAGAGGCAGAGGTAGGCCAAGGGTGGGGAGGAAGAGATGATGTCAGAGGAGCCTCAGGCCCCGCATCCTCCTCCTTCTCCCCCATCCTGTTCCCTGCTCTGTGCCTCCCCCATTCCTCCCAGGCTTGTAGGTTGGGGGTGGGAGTGGAGGGGGGGTTGGGTAGAGGCAAGGTTGTTTGTGTATCTCCTAAGCCAGGAAGTTGTGCGATGAGTCAAGGTGAATGGAGAGCCCCAGGCGGTGGTGCTGTCCCGCCCCACCCTGACTCACCTGTCCCCCCAATCCCCTCGTGCCCTCACTTATGGGTCAGGGGACTGCCTCATCATGGAGGATCAATCCCAGGTGCCTTAGGCAGCCTGGCAGTACCTGCCCAGAGCCAGGAGAGTGGGCAGGGGGCTAGAACTCACCTCTTCTCCCAGGTCCAGACCAGCCAGAGGGGACTTGCTCCCCATGGAGGAGGAGCCCAAGCTGCCTACCTCCAGTGGGCATCTTTGGTCTATCCTACCCTTGTCTGGGTGGCACCTGTGGGCTATAAGGTATGGGTAAGACCCTGGCCCGCCTGGAGTGCCAAGCCTCTTTAGACCAGTAGGGGGATAAGACAGGTGCACAGTAGTTGGTGCAGAGGGCCCAGTGCAGGGAAGGAACCCTTCAGTCTGGGATGGGAAATCCAGGAAGGCTTCTCAAAGGAGGTGACTCTGCCTTCCATAAAGTTGGGTAGGAGCTGAGAGCACACAATATTTGGGGGCTCCGAGGGTAAAGGCCCCAGGCTAGCCCTCTTCCTCCTCCTGCAGCTGAACCTGCCTCCTGCCCTCCTGCCTCCTGCCCTTCTCCACCTCCCTCTCCCCTTCTCTGTATCACTCAGCACTTGGGCAGGCGTTGCCACAACAGGCTCTGGCAACCAGGTCTGGCAACAAAGCACTGGAAAAACCTGGGGCAGAGCCCAGAGGAGTGTGCCCCACGCCCGGAGACAGAGGGGTGGCCCTTTGCCCTGACACTGAGAGTCTGAGCCCCAGACAGTCTGGGGCTTGTGGAGTCTGCTGCTGCTGCCTGCCCTGTGGTTGGGTGAAGATGCTGCCTTCTCAAGGCCTCGGCATCTCCTTTAATAGAGCGGGCTCACGGCACCCTTCCCCAGGAAGGCGGGGTAACTCCAATTAGAGGGGGGGCAATGAAGTGCCAGGTACCCTTCCCCAGGAAGGCGGGGTAACTCCAGTTAGAGGGGGGGCAATGAAGTGCCATTCAACTTTGAGGCTTGACAGCTGTGAAGTCTGGGTGCTCTTCGCTTCTGCCCCCAGGACAGGGACACAGAGCAATCACATTCAGTCCCCTCTTTTTCCCTCAGATGTCATGGAGCTGGGCCTGTCTCCACCTCATCTCAGCAGCTCCCCAGAAGACCTGTACCTGGCCCCTGGAACACCTCCTGGAACTCCCCCATCTCCCGATGCCCCTCTGCCTGGGGAGGTAAAGAGGTCACAGCCTCTGCCAATTCCGGCCAGCAGGTACAGGAGGCGAGGGCTGTGGGGTCTGCAGGGGGCCAGCGAGGGTAATACAGAGTGTGCAGTCCTTTCTTCCCACCCTGGCCACAGGAAACTTCTTCGAGAGGAGGAGCTTCGGGCAACCTCTCTGCCTTCCATCCCCAATCCCTTCCCGGAGCTCTGCAGTCCTCCTTCACAGACCCCCATTCTTGGGGGGTCTTCCGGTGCAAGGGGGCTTCACCCCCGAGATGCCAGCCGCCCCCACGTAAGTCGTTCTGGGAAAGAGAGGGCAGTGACAGGGGGGTGCTCAGGGGCCAGGGTGGGTGTAGCACCACTTCCTTGGAGGTGGGGGTTTGGTCAGGTCCGCTTCCCTGGAGGTGGGGGTTTGGTGGTCCTGAGGGTGTTAGCAGATGAGAAAGAGCTGTTGACTTCAGCGAGGCACCTGCATTTCCTGGGCTGCAGGTGATCAAGGTGTACAGTGAAGATGGGACCTGCCGGTCGGTGGAGGTGGCAGCTGGTGCCACCGCACGCTATGTGTGTGAGATGCTGGTGCAGCGAGCTCACGCCCTGAGCGATGAGAACTGGGGGCTAGTGGAGTGCCACCCCCATCTAGCCCTGGGTGAGTGGGGTGCAGGGAGAGGCAATGCTTTACCTCTTGGGGAAGCAGGTGACTCAACTGGAGGTCTGACTGGTCTCCAGTGACCCCTGCTTTTTGTCCTTGGCCCCAGAGCGGGGCTTGGAGGACCACGAGTCTGTGGTGGAGGTGCAGGCTGCCTGGCCCATTGGTGGAGATGGCCGCTTCGTCTTCCGGAAGAACTTCGCCAAATACGAACTTTTCAAGAGCTCCCCAGTGAGTGAGTGTGTGTGTGTGTGTGTGTGTGTGTGTGTTAGGGGGGGTCTGGGTGCTGGGACACCCTGATTCTCAGCCTCTGGACCCTCCATCCCTGACTCTGTGTGTGTGTGTGTGTGTGTGTATGTGTTGGGGGGGTCTGGGTGCTGGGACACCCTAATTCTCAGCCTCTGGACCCTCCATCCCTGACTCTGTGTATGTGTGTGTATGTACGTGTATGTATGTGTATGTGTTGGGGGGGTCTGGGTGCTGGGACACCCTAATTCTCAGCCTCTGGACCCTCCATCCCTGACTCTGTGTGTGTGTGTGTGTGTGTGTATGTGTTGGGGGGGTCTGGGTGCTGGGACACCCTGATTCTCAGCCTCTGGACCCTCCGTCCCTGACTCCGGGCTCCTTCCTCTGCCAGCACTCCCTGTTCCCCGAGAAAATGCTCTCCAGCTGTCTCGATGCCCACGCAGACATATCCCACGAAGACTTCATCCAGGTGAGGAGCCCCCGCAGCTCATGATGTATTCGGGCGCATTGCTCCGCAGCCCACAGGCCTTGTACCTCCTTGGCGTGGCGGGAGGAGCCTAGTGCAGGGCTGACCAGGGGGGCCAGGCACTTTGCTGCCTGGATGGCGGTTTCTTTATGTGGTCAGTGGGGGCAGCGAGTGTGTGGGGCCTCTTGTGAAAAAAGGCGAGGTGTGTGCGTGAGTGCGTGTATATGTGCGCATGCGCACATGTGTTTCACTGTGGACATGTCTGTGCGTGTCTGTGTCTGTGTGTCTGTCCGTTCCCCAGGCCTCTCACCTTCCTCATCTTCTTTGGCTTCAGAACTTCCTGAATGCAGGCAGCTTCCCCGAGATCCAGGGTTTCCTGCAGCTCCGGGGCTCGGGACGCAAGCTTTGGAAGCGCTTCTTCTGTTTCCTGCGCCGCTCTGGTCTCTACTACTCCACCAAGGGCACCTCCAAGGTGAGGCTCTGAGGGTGACAGCCCCAACCCTGGAACACCCCGCAGCTGGATCTTCTAAGAGTAGCCCCTTGCGTATTCGGGCTCGTGGACCTCTAAGCTCTGAGCCCCCCAGCTCCTCTCTCCAGCCAGACTGCCTGGCCCTGGCCATAGCAGCGGGAGAGCAAGCACAGTGACCTCAAGTCCTGCCTCTGCTTCTCTTTGCTGTGTGGCCCGAGGCACCCCTCCGCTCCTCTCTGGGCCTGAAATTGCTCCAGCTGCTTAGCGAGGGCAGAATTGCGGGATAGGGTCTGTCCGTACCAGTTCCTACCCACTTGTGCTCAGGATCCCAGGCACCTCCAGTACGTGGCAGACGTGAACGAGTCCAACGTGTACGTGGTGACCCAGGGCCGCAAGCTCTATGGCATGCCCACCGACTTCGGTTTCTGTATCAAGGTAGAGACCCTGCCCTGCCCGGGAAGGTGTGGGAGCTGCGCCAGGCTCCCACCTGGGGCTTGTGAGCGCCATCTTGGACACCCAGACCGCCTGCTCCCTGGCCTGCCCCATGGAGGGGGAGGTGGCCCCGGGATCTAAAGGTGGATCTAGGAGCAGCCGTTTCCTCTCCCACAGCCCAACAAGCTCCGAAATGGCCACAAGGGGCTCCGGATCTTCTGCAGTGAGGATGAGCAGAGCCGCACCTGCTGGTTGGCTGCCTTCCGCCTCTTCAAGGTGCGGCCAGGGACCGGCATGGGGCCCCCAGCGCAGTGTGAAGGAGTTAGAGTTGTACCTTCCAGAAGTCTGTAGAAGGAGGGCGTCATTTCAGTTTTGCTCTCAGCATCTCTGGTCTCAGGCTGGCATCTCAAAAAGCTCCTTTGCTGGCTGGGCATGGTGGCGCATGCCTGTAAGCGGCAGCTTAGGGAGCTGCGGCTGGGGCCAGGGATCGCGGTTCGAGTCCCGCCAGGGGCAGGTAGTGAGACCTAGTCCCCAAAAAACAGCTGGGTGTGGTGGTGCGCGCCTGTAATCCCAGTTACCTGGGAAGCTGAGGCTGGGGATTGCTTGAGTCTGCGGTTCCACGGGCAAAAATAGCGAGACCTAGTCTCAAAAAAAAGAGACGCTCCTTTGCTGAGGGTGAAGAAGCAGCTCTGCTCACGGGAGCCCTGGTCTGAGGGGGCGTCACAGCCCAGCCCCCTACACCCACTTGACTTCAGCTTTTTTTCTCCCTCCCCCCGGCCCAGTATGGGGTGCAGCTGTATAAGAACTACCAGCAGGCACAGTCTCGCCACCTGCGCCCATCCTGTATGGGCTCCCCGCCCTTGGTAAGTGTGCGTGGGGGTGCGAGGCGGGGTGGGCACCCAGGTCATACTTGGGCCTTTTCTGACCCCCCCATGTGCCCTTTCCTGCCTGTAGCGGAGCGTCTCAGATAACACCCTGGTGGCCATGGACTTCTCAGGCCACGCTGGGCGCGTCATCGAGAACCCCCGGGAAGCTCTGAGTGCGGCCCTGGAGGAGGCCCAGGCTTGGAGGGTAAGGGGCCGCGGCCCACTGCGTCTTTGTCTCAGCATCTTCTCTCCATGTGGCTTCCTTGGAGTGGGAGGGGCGAAAGGGTGAGGGGAGGCCCCCAGCTCTTTGTTCTCAAGGGGCCAGGTCACACCCCAGCCATCCTCTGACCTTCCTGACCCTACTGTTCTGCAGAAGAAGACCAACCACCGACTCAGCCTCCCCACGCCGTGCTCAGGGACCAGCCTCAGTGCAGGTGGGTGCGGGTCCTGGCCGGAGGCTGCTGTGGTCATTTCTGAGAGTTCCAGGTAGGGGAGGTCACTTTGGCAGTCCCCACCCTGGAGTGACCGCCCCCCCGCCTCCCACACCCTAGCCATCCACCGCACCCAGCCTTGGTTCCACGGACGCATCTCCCGAGAGGAAAGCCAGCGGCTGATCGGGCAGCAGGGCCTGGTTGACGGGTAAGGGGCCCGGCTGGGCAGGGAGGCAGACCCAGGGCAAGTGAGACGCTGGGTCCAGGTGGCAGCCGAGTGTCCTCGGGTAACATCTATTGTCGCCGTGTCTATTGGCAGCCTGTTCCTGGTCCGAGAGAGCCAGCGGAACCCACAGGGCTTTGTCCTGTCTTTGTGCCACCTGCAGAAAGTTAAACATTATCTTATCCTGCCTGTGAGTAACCTCCTCCCTCACCGAGCCCCGATTCCTGCAGCGGGGACACGGGTCTCCCAGCTCCCCGGGCACCCAGTGCATCTTGGGTCTTCTTGACTTTTCCCTGCCCCCGCCCCCACCCTGGCACAAGTAACGGGGACCCTGGCCCTGGGCCAGGAGGCAGCTCCTGCAGCCCAGTACCCCGCCCTGACTCCCCCCCCCACCACCCTGCAGAGCGAGGAGGAGGGCCGCCTCTACTTCAGCATGGATGAAGGCCAGACTCGCTTCACCGATCTGCTGCAGCTCGTGGAGTTCCACCAGCTGAACCGCGGCATCCTGCCCTGCGTGCTGCGCCACTGCTGCACCTGCGTGGCCCTCTGACCCAGGCCGGCAGCCTCGCGGCTCAGGCTGTCTGCTGCCCACTCTGCTCACAGAGAGACTCGGGGTGCAGACGACAGGGACAGGGTCTAGCATAACCGGAGGGCTCCCCCACTCCTGCTCTCTCCTCTGCTCCTGGCTTGCCTCAGGCAGAAAGTGTCTCTCCCCAAGGGAAGGCACTTGAGGTGGCCCTCTCCCTTCCATGGGGCTCCTGGGCACTGTTCTGGGGCAGGGCATTATGGGAGAGATGGGGGCAGCCCAGATGGGCTTATGCCCACACTGTGTACAGATTGAGAGGCCAGTTGATCTGCTCTGTTTTATACTAGTGACAATAAAGATTATTTTTTGATACAGCTGTGAGCTCTGTGTGGCAGATGTGGCTAGCTGTGGGGCAGGAAGGGCGCGGGAGAGGCGTCCGATGGGCTGAGGCCATATGCCGGCCAGCCCGGATCTTCCTGAAGGGAGGGGTTGTCCTGGTCATCTGAGTCTGCAGTGCCTAGCATGGAGCCTGGCCTGTCGTGGGTGCCCGTAATTGCCTGTTAAGTGAATGAGTGGACAAGGGCTGTCATCCTGGTGATGAGACCTAAAGCTATGGAGGTGTGACCCTAACAAGGCCTGGAGCTGAGTCAGACAGACTCCTCATCTGTGAGCCCCAGGCTCGCCGGTGGGGTGAGTTCCCGATAAACACAGGGCCTGTGGTCCTCACCATGGCCAGGATACAAGGCTCCATTACTCCCGCAAGTCTCTGCACCCACAGGTCCACCCTCCCCCTGTACTCCAACCCCACATCTGTCTTAGCCCCTCCCTCCAGAAAGCCAGGCAGCCTGAACCCTGGGGATTCCGCCCTCTGGGCCTGGCTTCCCTTTGCCCTTGTCTGGCAGCATCCAGAGAGATCTTGCTGGAATACACAGCTGCCTGCTCCACAGCGCCTCCGCTTCAGCCCAGGCGAACCCTGTGGGCCTGGTCTCTGCTACAGCCTGTGCCAGACGGCGTTTCAGTCTAAAGAGCTTTGTCTGAGCTTTATGGCTCTAGCCCTTCCACAGTGGGGTGCTTTTCCATAAAAGTTCCCGGTTGGCAACCCCCAAACCTGGTGCTGTCTTCAAATTACAGGGGTACACTCTCCTGACCTGGGGACCCCAGTGAGGCATTATTTGTGCCAGGAAATCAAATCTGAGTCTCACCCACCTTAACGCCAACTACCAGTTTATCAGAAACACAAGAGGGGGCCGGGCACGGTGGCTCGTGCCTGTAAGCTTCAGCCTATGAAGCGGCCGGGGCTGGGGCCAGGGATCGCGGTTCGAGTCCCACCTGGGGCCCGTAGCGAGACCTAGTTCCAAAAAAATAGCTGGGTGTGGTGGCGCGCACCTGTAATCCCAGCTACCTGGGAAGCTGAGGCTGGGGATTGCTTGAGTCTGTGGTACCCCGGGCAACGAGCGCCTGCGGTTCCACGGGCAAAAAGAGTGAGACCTAGTCTGGAAAAAGAAAAGGAAAAAAGAAACACAAGAGAAAGGTGAAGATAGACATGGAGACCACATCCCAACTGGAAAGTGGCGGCGCTGACAACCAGTTTCTTTAACAAGATTACAGGAAAAGAAAAGGTGGAGGATCTGGGTATCCAGAGATACAGACATGTAGCAGCCAGTATAATGCACTGACTTTATCTGATTCCAGTCAAGCTAGCTAACTGCAAGGACATTTCCAAGTGATCGGGGGAAACTGGAATTCTGATATGGAATCTGATGATATTAAGGAATTATGGTTACTTTTTAAAGGTGTGATGATGGTACTATGTTTCTGCTTTTTCAAAAGTCCCTTTAAGAAGTTCATTCTGCTGGGCTTAGTGTTGCCACCTGTAATAATCCCAGCTTCAGGGGAGGCTGAGGCTAGGCATCACTTGAGTCCACGGGTTCAGGACTACCCCGGGCAACAGAGCGAGACCTGGTCTCTTAAAAGGAAAAAGAAAAATGATGTCTCAGCATTGATTCTAAGCAGCTGTGAGGTGAGGCCAGGCGTGGTTGGCCCGCTGGTTGAAGCTGGTGCTAGATAGAGGGAATCGTTACATTATTCCCTGCTTTTATATATGCTGAAATTTCTATCATTTTTTAAAATGGAGACCCTCTCCCAAATCTTTTTTTTTTTAGATTAGGTCTTGCTATTTTTGCCCGTGGAACCGCAGGCTCTCGTTGCCCGGGGTACCACAGACTCAAGCAATCCCCAGCCTCAGCTTCCCAGGTAGCTGGGATTACAGGCGTGTGCCACCACGCCCAGTTATTTTTTTGGAACTAGGTCTCGCTATGTTGCCCCGTACAGGATGTGAACCGCGATCCCCGGTTCCCACTGCGGCTTCCTAGGCTGCCGTTTACAGGCCCGCGCCACCGTGTCCGGCCTTCCAGGTGGCATTCTTACGTGCAATGGGAGCAGTACTGGCTGTGCGTTGTTCTGGAGGGTCCCCCTCATTCTCTGCACCCCGGGCCTCTGCAGCCCTGGTCTGCTGGGCAGGGTCCTGTAGTGGCCTTGAGAAGCACCAGCTACCACGGGCCCCCTCTGGGCTAAGCAACCACTGATGACCGAAGCTGAAGCCAAGTTGGGGAGCTTGAAGCCAGACCTGTCAAATAGGGGGGCAGAGGCCTCATCTGCTCTCCAGCCTGGAACCTGTTGGGAATTTACCCCAAAGATTTACCCTTTCTGAGCCCAGGTGTGAGAGGAGTGCTGGGATCGAAGCCACTTGCCACCAGCCATGGCGCCCCAAAATGTCCCATCACCTATTCCCGGCTGCTTCCCAGCTGCCGGTAGTGCTGCTGGTGGCTGCCTACGGGCCAACGCCAAGCTCTGGGTGCTGAGGTTCAGGCTGCAGTGAGGGCAAAAGGGCAAAACGAGTGGCATCTTAAGCATGTACAGGGGTTTAGGCTGCACAAACACAGGACCCCGTGTCCCCTTAATGCCTGAGACACTGGATGGGGGCAACGTCCTATGTCATTCAGCGAATCGGAACCTGTGAACTCTGTTCCGTTTTCATTTTACAAACTGGAAATTGAGGCACAAAGAGAGTGACCCACAGAGGTTGATCCAGTCCATCTTATAAGTGACGGCCCTCCCTTCTTGGGGGTACCTGGGCTGTGGGGCCCACAGAAGCAGCAGCTGTTGCTGCCCTTAGCTGGATGTCCTTGGTGAGAGGCTGAGATCTGACTTCTCGGAGGAGAGGCGGCAGCTGAGGGTGTGGGGGAGAGGAGCCCCTGGGCCAACTCGCAGAGGACTGGGGGCACTTCCCCAGCTCTGAGGATACTGCTGCTCTTCCAGCAGAGGCTGCAGCAAGGCACACGGAGGCCAGACAGCAGAAGGGACTGCCCAGGATGGCAGCAATGCTGGCTCGTGGAGAGATCTGGGTGACTGGGGGGGTGGGGGGAGGCAGGAGCCTTGCAGTGAAGGTAGGAGCTGGAGCATCAGAGACTTTAATTCTAAGTGACTGGGCTTGATATAAATCTTAACATGCTCATTGAGCAGCATTCAAAAATCAGTAAAAATCTTTAGGGAACTAGCTGGCTGCGGTGGTGCGTGGCTTTAATCCCAAGCCTAGGACGGGAGGCTGAGACTGGGAATCGCTTGAGTCCACGGGTTCGAGACCCACCCGGGGCAACATAGCGAAACCTACTCTCAAAAAATAGCTGGGCGTGGTGGTGCACGCTAGTAATCCCAGCTCCCTGGGAGGCTGAGGCTGGGGATCACTTGAGTCTGGGGTACCCCAGGCAATGAGAGTTTATGGTTCCCTGGACAACATAGCGAGACCTAGCCCCCCCCAAAAAAAATCCCCCCGAAAAACATAATACAAGCAAAAAAAAAAATTTAGGGAAATAAAAGAAAATTCTTCATCATCTCTTCATGCTGAGGAGACCCAGGGACTGAGCCAGCAGGTGAGGCAGGCCACTGCCCCCTGGATGGCCCTACGGAGCTCCAGGGTGAGACGCCAGCGCCTGGGGCTAGCATGGCTGCTGTGAGCCTCGGGCCAGGGTACATCACCATGCTTGGCCGCTCCTGGGGCCTGTAAGAGGGTGTGGCCTTGGGTTGGCCTCCCTGCCTGCTCAAGCGTGGAGGCCAGTGAGGGCTGGCACCCCCATTTTGGGCCCTGGGAACAAGTGGGTATGATTCCAGAGGATTCCCCCCTGGATGGCGCATCCCACCAAGTCTGGCCAACTCAGGTTCCCTCTCTCCCCAGTCACCCTGTGCAATGAGACCTCTGTCGGCTCCAAGTTCACGGGTGGAGGGCCTCCCGGTGTAGACTCCAGGGCCAGTGTGCGTCAGTGACCCTGCCTGGCTCCTTCCTGCCCCAGTGCTAGGCACTGTGTGGAGAAAGGGAAGGAGGGAGGAAGGAGGGGAGCCCAGGGCATCAAGGACCCTTTCTTCTGAACTGTCACTGTCACATAAGCAGTTTCTTTTTCTTTTTATTTTTTTGAGACTAGGTCTCGCCATTTTGCCTGGGGGAACCGCAGGCTTACGTTGCCCGGGGTACCACAGACTCAAGTGATCCCCAGCCTCAGTCTCCCAATCTCCAACCTCAGCTTCCCAGGTAGCTGGGATTACAGGCTCGCACTACCACGTCCAGCTATTTTTTGAGACTAGGTCGGTCTTGCTATGTTGCCCCGGGCAGGTCTCGAACTCGTGGACTCAAGCAATTCCCAGTCTCAGCCTCCCGTCCTAGATTGGGATTAAAGGCACGAGCCACCATGCCCGGCCACATAAGCGGTTTCTTACTGCTTCATAGAGTCCAAAAGGTCCAGTGCGGGGGCAGGTTGATGGGCTTGAGGGGACCCCTGCCATTTTTATCTGAGTTCTGCTTCTCCGTGTATTTAGAAAAGAAACGTCGCTGATACTGATCTGGTGCAGCAGACAGAAAGGGGGTCCAAAGGGGTCAGGGGTTGGGTCCAGCTTGCACAGTGG
>PVHY01033317.1:0-11233 GCA_004024945.1 Uropsilus gracilis
CCCCACCCCCCGCCTGCTTGCCCCAAGCGGCCCCGCCTCTCTGCCGGGTGGACCTTAAGAGCATTAAAGCCTGTAGAATCCACCGAGGGCGCCGGGACTCACATCAGCCGTGCGCTCCAGTTGATGGCAAACCTGCCCTGTGCGCGCATGCGTGCGCTAGCCTCATACCCCCCACAACCCCCTACCCCCGCCCTCCTGGGTGCTCCCTAGAAGGAAGAGAATCTGGACGCGGCCAGGGGTCTCTGCTGGGCCAGTGGGGTGCACACCCTCCAGGCCTTTCCCCCTTAGCTGCTCTTGGAGCCTCTCTGGGTCCCCCTCGGGGTTCAGGACGTGACCCACAGTCAGCAGGGACACAGCTCCCAGCTCCTGCCCGCAGCCCCCAGGCCCTGGGAAATAGAGGCTCGCCTGGTCTTCGGTCTGACTCCCGTTCTCTCCATAACCAATGCATAAGTATCTCCCTCTCGGGCTGTGTTTCTGGGGAGCCTGGCCCACGACAGGCAGCCACGGGACTGACGCACACGGAGGCACCAGGACGCATGCTCTCTGAGCATGCAGCCTGGCCATGGACTTGGAGAGCAGCATCTCCATCATGGCCTCAGACAGCGGTGCCAGGTTTTCTACAGTTGGCGTCTGCAGGACAGAGCAAGGACCAGGCATCTGTCTGCATCAGGCTCCTCATCCTTGAGGGGTGAATCTTCTAGAACAGCTTCCTGCTGGATGTGGGGAGGGGGCGGGCCCAGGATCTTTTCCTAGATAACGGGAGTTAGGCCTGTGGTCCCAGGGTTTACACCCAGTTGTTTCTTCCCAGAGTTACAAATATTTGGAAGCTTTAATGTCTCCAGCCTTCCGGAGCAAAAGGAAACTAAACAACTCAGGAGACAAAGATCAAGGCTCAAAAGCTGAGACGTGGGTTGCAGCAAAGAGATACAGGCATGACTGGGGTTTCCTGGCTGTTCGTGGGGCACCTCACACTTTGAGGAGGCGCTCCTGCACTCACTGGGGTCTTGATGGCCACTGGCAGGCCTCTCCCCCTTGGCTGTCCTTCTCTCTTTGCACTCCAGGCGGCCTTGGGTCCCCCTCCAGTTCAGGTTGTTTGCTTTTATTTATTGGGGGGCCAGATAAAGTGCATCTGTAAGTACGGCCTCAACGTGAAAAGTTCCCACAAGCTTTATTCTTTTGTGTGTTTAAGCTGGGATGACAGGTGCACGCCACCACGCCCAGCTATTTTTTTGGAACTAGGTCTCGCTATGGGCCCCAGGCGGGACTCGAACCGCAATCCCTAGCCCCGGCCGCTTCATAGGCTGAAGCTTACAGGCACGAGCCACCGTGCCCGGCCTATGCAGCATGATTTATCATTGCAAGGACATGTAACATAGAGCTGGACAGAGGGGTTACACGGGATCATCAGAATTGTTCCCTTGAACCCACAGAAGGGAAAGAAGGAGGAAGAAAGAAACGAAACAGATGGAACAAACAGCTCACAGCTCACAGGAGGCAGCCTTTACTCCATCCTGTCGCGGCCTGCGGTTCCGCCTCACCCTGCCATTACCCCGCGTGCGCCTCACTTTGTAGCTCTGCGGTATAAACAGTGGGATCATGTGTGCGCGCGCTGGGCTTCGGTCCACACCCCTGAGGCGCTCGCTTGGACAGGCTTCCAGTCGGGAATCTGTGCTCCCAGTGTAGACAGGAATGACCCCGGCGTCTAACTGAGCAGCAGGCTCCGTTCCCAGAGGTCCCGCTTTACGAGGAGACGGTGATGTCCAGAGACGATTTGGCTGGGAAGACCTCAGCCTTTTGGGGACACGGTGAGGAGCCCCGCAGACCCTGCGGCCGGTTCCCCGGTACAGCATGGCCGGCCCGGCCGGGACGCAGAGCCTGTTGCTGGAGGCCCCACGGAAGCTGGCCTGTCCGAGGCCTCAGCGCCTGCTTCTGGCGAACCCCCCTGTGAGCTGACTGACTGCTGCACACAGCTGTGTCTGCTGCAGAGTCCTGAGTCACTCTTGTCAGGGTGACAGGGTCCCGGCTGTGGGGAGGCTGCTCACCCTCGGCAGAAGAGCCGAGTGACCGGGGTCCCCGCTGGGAGAGACTGAGGGCTGAGTGCAGCCCCGGTTCCTGTGTGGACGGCCCAGCCCTCCGGGTGTGACCATGCCCGGAGAGGTGGTCAGCGTGGAAGTCACGGTGTGGCCGCTGTGACTGGGAGGGCAGACACAGGCGGGAAGGAGAGGGGACATGTGAGGACACAGACAAGATGGCCGCCCGCAGGCCAGGAGGAGGCAGCTGGAGAACCACCCCTGCCCACCAGTCTTCAGAGATGTGAGGAAGTGGAGGAAGTGGATAGCTGCTCTTTAAGCTTGCCCCCACCCCCTACACCCCCAGCTCCCCTAAGCGCCCCTAGCCCCCCACACCCCCCACCAGGGTGGTGGGACTTTGCTGTGGCAGCAGGAGGGGGGAACTAAGACCCCCCCCCACCAGGTGCAACCTGTTCTAAGGACATTAGGAGGTTCAGACTCTGTGCTGGAGTGTGGACCTGGCTGGGGGTGGGGGGAGCAGCCCTCTCCCGCGAGCGCGCTGTTGCTCAGATGAGGCCTCTGTGGATGTGGATGACAGATGTTCTTCTGCGTTAGCTGGACCCTGGACTGGGACGGGGAATGACACCGTTTCAGCGCTAAGCAGTTGTTCCTTAGCCCAAGCCCAGGGCAGGGTTGCTGGCCTGACCCCTCGTGCTGGGAGGTTTCTGCTGATGCTGTTTATGGGCAGAAGACAGAGAAGCGAGGGAAGATGATCCTTCCTCTAAGGCCAGTCGGGCCGCGCATCTGTGCACTTGAGGGTCCCGGGGTTTACAGAATGACCCCGGCCGGACCATGGCCGCCTGAGCAAGTCCCAGGCGCTGGTGCGTTTCTTTCTTCTTATTTTTGAAATTTAAATTAAATATACATATATATGTATATTTCACATCATTGTAATCCCCGGGGGTCACCCACCACCTCCCCCCCCCGACCACTCCCACTTGCCCCCCGCCCCCCAGTTGTGTACTTCAGTTTGGTTCTTAGCTTGTTTGGGCTTTTCCTCCTGGCCTTTTGTTTGTTTTTCCTACATCCCATAGATTAGTGAAGCCATTTGGATTCTGTCTTTTTCTTTCGATTTGTTTCTGCCAATGTGATTTCACTAGGTCCATCCATGTTATCATAAATTCGCCAAATGTGTCATTTTTAATTGGTGAGTAATATTCCATGGTGTATATAGACCACATCTGTTTCATCCATTCATCTGTCTTGGGTCATTTGGGTTGCTTCCATGTCCTTACAATGATAACTCATGCTGCAGTAGGCCGGGCACGGTGGCTCGTGCCTGTAAGCTTCAGCCTATGAAGCGGCCGGGGCTAAGGATCATGGTTCGAGTCCCACCTGGGGCCCGTAGAGAGACCTAGTTCCAAAAAAATAGCTGGGCGTGGTGGTGCGCACCTGTAATCCCAGCTACCTGGGAAGCTGAGGCTGAGGATTGCTTGAGTCTGTGGTACCCCGGGCAACGAGAGCCTGAGGTTCCACGGGTGAGACCTAGTCTCAAAAAATAAATAAATAAATAAATAAATAAATAAATAAATAAATAAATAAATAAAAGATAAATCATGCTGCTGCAGTAAACATTCTGGGTGTTTCTTTTGGAAGTAGTGGCTTGCTTGGGATAGACAAGCAGATTCTTCACTGCAACATCATGGCACCCTGTGCTGGGCGCTCAAGTTCTGGACCTCTGAAGCCCAGGGCCCCCACTTCTGTAGGGAGCCACAACAGGCCCTGGCCATTGCTTCCCCTTCCTGGGCCTCAGCATCCTGATTTAAGGGTGGGCTGGGTAAGGTCAACCCTGAGAACTTAAGAGGGATGATCTGTGTCTGTGTGTCTGTCCGAGGACCATACTGACTTTGTGCTGGAAGCCCTGGGGTGGGATTCGGGCTCCGCTCCATGGCAGAGCTGCAAACACAAATCTTTAAAAATAACTCCTTATTGTAAGTTGTCCCCAGCTCGTCCTCCTCACTCTCCAATTACTCTGAAGCAAAACATGAGCCCATTTGGCCATGAATAGTTCAGCAAGCACTTCTAAAAGATAACAAAAAACCCATCATCAGTTTTACTTCGCAAACTTTTCATCCAGAGACACAGCTTATCCAGCAGTCTTTGTTGAAAAGATTTTCCTTCCCCCATTGAATTGCTTTGAGTCTTTTGTTGCAATCAATTGATCACACAGCGTGGGTCTATTTCTGGGCTGTCTCTTCTGTTCCATCTATTCGTCTGTCCCAGGCCAGCTCCCCCGCCCCTGATTTCATACTGTTGCTTTATGTGAGTCTTCAGATATGTGGCTTCGCTCTTCCCACTTGGTTCTTTTTTAAGATTGTTATTCCAGGTATGGTTCATCTTCACGTACATTTCTGCATCCAATGATCCGTTTTTACAAAAATGTCTGCTGAGGCTTTGATGAGAAAGCATTGAGTTGATAGCCAAATTTGGAAGAAAACGGTACCTTTACAAATTCGAGCTTCCCACTTCATAGCTTTATCTCCCTTGATTTCTTTATTGTTTTCTCCCTGAATGCCTTTTATTTATCACAGCAGTAATTGTTAATGCAGACATACTTTATGTATTTATTTATTTATTTGAGACTAGGTCTTGCTATTTCTGCCTATGGAACTGCAGGCTCATGTTGCCCAGGGTACCACGAACTCAAGCAATCTCCAGCCTCAGCTTCCCAGGTAGCTGGGATTACAGGCATGCGCCACCACGCCCAGATATTTTTTTGGAACTAGGTCTTGCTATGTTGCCCAGGGAGGGTCTCAAACCTGTGGACGCAAGCGATTCCTAGTCTCGGCCTCCCTTCTTAGATTGGGATTAAAGGCGCGCACCACTGCACCTGGCCCTGCTGTTTTTTGGTTTGTTTGTTTGTTTTTGAGACCAGGTCTCGCTACCGCAGACTCTCGTTGCCCGGGGTACCACAGACTCAAGCCATCCCCAGCCTCAGCTTCCCGGTAGCTGGAATGACAGGCGCGCACCACCACGCCCAGCTATTTGTTTTGGAACTAGGTCTCGCTACAGGCCCCAGGCGGGACTCGAACCGCGATCCCTAGCCCCGCCGCTTCATAGGCTGAAGCTTATAGGCACGAGCCACCGTGCCCGGCAGGCATACTTAATTTTTTAAGATTGATTTTGTGGTGGATTAATTTTCATTTAATCATGAGTTAATTTTGATCTTCTCTTGTTATTCTTAACACTGAAGATTTTTGCTCTGAATGATACTGACATAATATCATTACTTGTTTTGTCCTATAACATACCATAGTATTGGAGAACATGTCGTTGTAGAATAGTTATGTCCACTTATTACTACTGTGTACTTAGTGAAACAGTAGGATTTTTAAAATTGGGGGGCAATTATTTTGTCTTTTTGCCCCCCCAAACAGCACATACAGTCCCGTTTCTGCGCTTTAAGCCACTTGGGAATGTTCTCTGTGTGCTTTTGCCACCAGCTGCCAACCCAGATAGATGTGCTGTGCTTTGTTACTTTTTTGGAGACCAGGTCTCGCTATGTTGCCCGGGGTAGTCCCAATCCCACGGACTCAAGCGATCCCCAGCCTCAGCCTCCCAGATAGCTGGGATTACAGGTGCCCGCCATTGTGCCAAGCTGCTTTTTCAAGACCAGGTCTCGCTATGTTGCCTGGGGTCGTCTCCAACGTGTGAACTCTTGCCCCCCAGCACTTGGATTATAGGTGCGCGCCACCAAGCCCAGCTTGGAACCCTTTCAAAATTTTTTATTTTGTTTCCAACATGCAATGCACTCCAGCGACCTGCTGGATTTCCCCTGAGCCCCGTCCTCCTGGAACTCACGCCGGGCACATAAGCTGGGCAGGCTTCTTCCTCCATCGGACTCTGTGACCAGCACCTGTGGTGCCGCCCTCCCCGTGACTGTCCATGCCCAGCCCAGGAGGGTGTGCGCATGAGTGCGTGGGCCCACCTGGGCCTGGGAGGGGGGTCAAAGGGCAGCACCACCCTGGGGGAGAACACAGGGGAGAACACCCTGGGGGAGCCCAGAGGAGGAGGGTGAGGGTTCGTGGGTGGGCTGGAAGGCTCAGATGGGCTGGAAGGCCTGCCCCCCAGCCCCACCATCCCTGTTGCCCAGCCTGCCTGCTGGCCCTGTAGGCCAGTTGTAACTGGCCCGGCCTCCCTGCCTGGTGGGCCTGAGTGCCTGGTTCCCTGAGCGCATGACCACTGCAAACCCCACTGAGGGCTCTGCCCTCCTTTAGCTGCCACCCTGATGAACCTGCGCCGACTGGGACGCTTGCAGTGACTCGGTGTGGGCTAAAGGACCCCCATCTGATTCTCTGTCCTCCCTGCAGGACACGCCGGCGCGCCCTCCACGGCCCTGACAGAGCCTGCAGGAGCCGAGCGCCTCAGGGAGAACCATTCTTCTCTCTAGAAACAAGGCCAGGGCTGTGAGAGGCTCTGGAAGCTGGCTCACCCCACATTGGAAACCCCTGGCCCCGAGACGCTTGGGGATCTTGGGGTCACAGCATCTCCCTTCCGCAGCGCCCCCACCCCCCGTGCAGAGCCCCCTTCCTCCTTTGGGGCAGTTCTTCCAGTCTCCCCACTGACCCTGGTTGACACCTGCTTCCCAGGTTAAGCCTTGGAGCTGAGGTGTGTTCAGAGCAGTGGGGTTCTGCAGCCTCCTCCCCTACTGGTTCTTTTCCCCTCCCCCTTCTCCTCCCCTCCCCTCCCCTCCCCCTTCCCCTTCCCCCTCCCCCTCACTTTTTTTTTTGGTTTATGCTTTCATTTTAAAAGGCACCATACAATGACATATCAGTAGATTAATGCTCCTGTTTTTATTTTATTTACTTATTTATTTTACGTTTATTTATATATATATATTTTTGAGGCTAGGTCTTGCTATGTTGTCCAGGGGTAGTCCTGATCCGGGATCAGATCTGAGTAATCCAGATCCTGGATCAGATCTAGGATCCCACAGACTCAGGCCACCTCTAGCCTTAGCCTCCCAGGTAGCTGGGATTACAGGCACATGCTACCACGTTCAGCTATTTTTTTGAGACTAGGTCTCGCTATGTTGCCCAGGGAGGGTCTCAAAACTGTGGACGCAAGCAATTCCTAGTCTCGGCCTCCCTTCTTAGACTGGGATTAAAGGCGCACACCACTGCACCCAGTCCTGCTGTTTTTTTGTTTTGTTTTGTTTTGTTGAGACTAGGTCTCGCTATTTTTGCCTGTGGAACCGCAGGCTCTCGTTGCCCGGGGTACCACGGACTCAAGCCATCCCCAGCCTCAGCTTCCCAGGTAGCTGGGATTACAGGCGCATGCCACCACACCCAGCTATATTTTTAGAACTAGGTCTCACTACGGGCCCCAGGCAGGACTTGAACCCCAATCCCCAGCCCCGGCCGCTTCATAGGCTGAAGCTTACAAGCACGAGCCACCGTGCCCGGCTGGTCCTGCTGTTTTTAAAGAACAGAAATATCAGACCACACAGACCCTTTCCCACTTAGGGGAGAGACCCCCTGCCTGAGCCCAGGGCTGTCTGTCCTGAAAAGCTGCCCACCGGGAACCATGCTGCCAGTGAGCGTTCAAGATGGAAGCACCTTGGAGACTGTGGGCCTCACATTTGAGCTCTGAGGTGGTGGCTGGATCACCCGGGGGGGGGGGTCTGTTACCAGAGAACCCCGGGGGATGGCAATTTGCCTGTCTCTCAAGCTCCCTGGGCTGGTGCTGGGGCAGGGGGCAGGCCTGGAGGCCCCTGGGAAGAACCCCTGGAAGGCAGGTCCATGGAGGAGAGTGTGCACCCCCACCTGCCCTGGAACTGGAAGCTGCCCGTGGGGTTGGTGTGTTTCCCCACAGAGCTCAGCGGACGGTCTGGCTTGGTTCTGGAAGGTCTCTCTCCTGAGGGTATTCTGTGGACCAGCACCTTCTCCTGGGAGTTCGCTGGGAATGTAGACCCCGACCCAGGCTACTATATCAGACTCCTCCATATCAAAACACCCAGGTGAAGCTGAGCATGGTGGAATGAGCC
This sequence comes from Uropsilus gracilis, assembly GCA_004024945.1. Classification (NCBI taxonomy): domain Eukaryota; kingdom Metazoa; phylum Chordata; class Mammalia; order Eulipotyphla; family Talpidae; genus Uropsilus; species Uropsilus gracilis. The sequence continues at coordinate 8,056 of PVHY01033317.1, forward strand.
TGTAATTCCAGCTACCTGGGAGGCTGAGGTTGGGGATCACTTGAGTCCATGGGTTCTAGACAACCCTGGGCAACATAGAGAAACCTAGTCTCTTAAAAATAAAAAAATAAAAAAGCCCACGTGAGCCTTGTTCTGTGAAGTGTGCCAGGCAGCTTTTGGGCTATCTAGCAGGTCAACCCCTACCATACCCCCCACCATGAATGCAAACTCCAAAAAGGCAGGGGTCTGAAGCCAAGACATGGAGACAAACAATGCAAATGTTGTCAGCAAATGAGAAGGAGGAAGATGTGCTGGAATATTACTCTGCTCGGAAAAAGGTGCAACCAAATTTCCCATAACATGGATGAAGCCTGAGGGGATGATGTTAAGTCAGGCAGAGAAGGACAAAAAACAAACCCCAAACCATTAGAATTTGGCAATGCAGTGGTGGTCCCCAGCGGGGCAGAGTGTCTGAGGGAGGCGGCTGATTGGATGGGGGTGGGAGGCAGCTAGGACTGTGGGGTGACGAAAAACGCAGTGTGGTCTACAGTCCTAGAGGTGTGAAACCTCTGAAGCCGCATGAAACTCACAGTGTTGTGAGCCATGTTGCCGCGATGAGAACATGAATGTGCCTGACTGAGCTCTGAGCCAGTGTATGGGTGTCATCTGTGTTCAGTCAACGCTTGGTGACAGGCTCGAGAGGGAGACCTACCTGCGAACAACCCTGCCCCCACCCCACCTGTCCCCAGGCCCTGTCCAGCCAGCAAGACAGCAAGCAGTAGCCCCGGCTGGCGGCATTTGGCTTATGGAGCTGCTGGGTAGTGTTGTGCCAGGAGCCGGACCTCTGCAGCCCGAACACCCCCAGCCAAGGCCTTCCAGGGCAGGTGGTCGAACCCCACACCTCTAGGGCCCCCTTCCTAATGCCCCAAACTCCCTGGGGCTCTGGCCTACTTCGAGCCGCTCCTGGGAACGAATGAGCCGGAGGCCGTTTCGGAGTCCTCATCCCGCCCATGGACACTGAAGACCTCCAAGGGTGAGGGGGGGGGTGGGTGCCCCTGTCCCCCACCAGCAGGACCAGCCTGTAAAGGCGGGCGAGGCCGGTGCTGTGGGGCCGCAGTTCCCCCTCAGCCCCTCTGTCCCCCGAGGGCTCCGTGTGCGTGTCACCAACCGTCCCAGCTGGGCGGATCCACGGTTGATTTGGGCAGAGGGGAAAAGAGCCGCGGAGCCCCAGGCAGACCTGACAGGCCTCAGCCCTGAAGCCGGCGCCAGGCGCGGAGCGGGCCAGCGCCAGGGAGAGAGACGGGCAGGCAGCAGCCGGGCCTCCTCGCCCTGCAGCCTCACCCGGCTTCCCGGCCAGAGTCCAGCCACGCAGGTGTGTGCCCCGTGCCCCCGGGGCTCAGCCCTGTGCCCCCAGGTGCCTGCCCTCACGCTGCTCCCAAGGCTCTTGGCATCAGCACAGCGTCGCCTGTGACGAAGCAGCCTGGAGGCCGGGGACGAGGGGTGGAAAGCCCGTGTTGCCGCCGGCGCCTTACAGTCCGGGAGTGTGGCTCGGGCAGTGGAAGTTTCTGGAGTGGTGGGCGGAGGTCCCAGCAAGAGCACCGGGCCACCGAGAGGACAGCTCTGTGCAGAAGCACCCCATCCCCCCAGCCCTGTGAGGGGGGCCTGCTCAGAAACACCCCCTTTCCTCCAGGCAGGCCTCACCATGGCCAGTCCTTCACGGCCGGGTCCCTCAGCTCTCGGGACCAGGTTTCCCCTGGCAGGAGAGACCTTTCCCAGCCATAGCCGCGCTCCCCACCCCTTTGGCAGCAGCTGCCCGCCTTCTCCCTCACCAGTGCCAGAGTCCCCCCAAAGCGGAACCCTCCGGGCTCGTCCCCCTAATCAGGAAAGACACCTGCTTCTGGGAGCTCAGGGGAGACGAGACTGCAATTCCAACTTCTGTGTGAGATGGATCCTCGGTCCAGACCCCCGGCCCCCAGCCCTGACCCCAACACCCCCGCCCCCGTCCCCAGCCTCAGCCCTGGTCTCAGGCCCCGGCTGTGCCACCAGTGGGGTAGAAGCTACAACTGGCTTCTGGGTGCGCTGCCCCGGCGCCCTCCACCGGCCTCAGGGTGTGCCGAGTGAGCCCTCCCGGCCTGGCCCCGGGCTCCAGGGTCAGGTGGGGGTCAGGTATGGCCCCGCCTCCCCGATGAAGACTCCAGGCTCAGCTGAGGGCCCGGCAAGGCCAGCCAGCAGGGCTGAGGCCAGAGCCTGGCTGCTCTGCACCGCGCCCCCCGCTGGTGAGGCGCCTGAGGCTGTGACGCAACTGGGCCGAGGCCCCCAACGTGCAAAGCGTGCAGGGAGAGGCGCTCGGGCCCCCTCCTCGCACCCTCCCCAACTCCTGCTGGCCTCAGTGTTGGGGCCATCTGCTGGGCTTGGGCTCCGGTGGGGACGGTTCCGGAGGGGGTTCAGGTGGGCCTTCAGCGGGTCGCGTGCGGGCAGCTCTGGGGGCCGGGGAGGGGGTGGGGTGGGGCCGAGCCGCAGGACACAGCGGCAGGCCCTGGCCCTCCGGGGGGCAACTGTCCCAGACGAAGGGACAGAACAAGAGCTCGGCAGGACAGAAAGGCGCCTTCTTTTAAGGAATTTATTTCCCTTAAACAACAACAGCGGTTGCTCTACGCACAGCAGCGCGGGACACCCGGCCGGACACTCGGACGGACACTCGAACGGACTCTCGGACGGACACAAGGGCTCCATCGGCCCAGCACAGGCGCCGCGACCTCAGGCGTGCCCTCCGAGGTGGCGCCTCCGCCCCATCCTAGCGGAAGTTCCCTGAAGAAAACAGGAGCCTCTGGCCACCGGAAGGGCCGTGGCCGGGACCCTCGGGCAGCCGCCGCGGGAAGGGGGCCCGACGGGCGCGTCAGGCTTGTTCCCGTCGGTGGTCAGGGGGCGGGGGACGCTTAGATTGTCCTTGAGGAGGCGGCCTTCGCCTCCTGGGAGGAGCCGGCGGGTCCAACGAGGGTGTCCGGCGTCAGCCTTTGAGGTCAGAGCGGGGCCGGCCCGGGCCCGGGCAGGCTGGCCCCGCGTGGGGGCTGGGTGGTGGGAAAGGCCTGGGGGACCCGCCTGCCCGTCGTGATGGCTGAGAGAGGAAGGCCGCGGCCTGCTCGGGCAGGGCCGGGGTGCCCCGTCGGGCCGGCCCAGCAGCCCCAGGTCAGCAGCTGAC
>PVHY01033318.1:0-11231 GCA_004024945.1 Uropsilus gracilis
AATACCTGCAGGGATTTTACATCTACAGAGGTTCTGGAACCTTTCTACTATATACAAAACTGTAAAGACTTTCAGTTCATGAGAAACGAAACGGTTATTTCACAGTGTGATTTAAGGTACATCTGTTGAAATATATGGCCAGATGCCATAGCAGAAGGGTGTTTCTTTTTTTAAATGAAAGGAATGGGTGAACACTGAGTGATGATCTAGGTAACAGTATTGGAGAACTTTGTTTCCCGCTGAGAGAAACTTGCTTCGTTGCTGGCTTATATTTCTAGTTTATCTTCTAGTCACAGGCTCCGCTATGCTTTGTATCTGAATTTCTAAATATAGGCTTTCCTGTACACTTGCATATTTATTTTCAACTTTGCTTGTCTTTAAAACTGCTAAAGGAAAAGTGGTTGTAGTGAATTTCTGCTACAGGAAAGTCACCTGGTACATCTTACCAGTTTGTTTCAGATTCTGTCGCTTCACCCCAGAGAGGCTTGTGGCGATAGCAGATACTGTACGATAGTTTAGAGGCTCCTGCTGAAATGAACTTGCCCTCTGATGAGCTGCAGCTGTGTAGCTCAGTCTTCTTCAATTTCGTTTCCTAGTCTGGCAGTCTGACTGTCAAGCGGTGCGCGTTCATGTCACGAGCTAAGGTTGCTGTACACCTAAGAGGCATCCGCCACTCGGCTTTCCGTGAGTGGGTATTTGGCCCAGAAAGGATACACGTGTGCGACCCACTTGAAGAGTTAAGTAAATGTTGACATTTTGAGTTCTGTACTTGGTGAAATGTCAGATGAGAATAACTGATGACAATAAATTTTTTGGTATTAAACGGATGGGAAAAAAAACTCACTTGAAAGGGAACAAAAGGACAAAACCAGCTCCTATAAGTGATGTGGAAGGATTCACTGACCAAACAATGGTCTGGTCCAGCCCGGGTCCTAATGCAGGACAGAGTTTCTATTTGTATTGCTACAGATAATGGAGAACAATGGATCCCCTTCCAATGGGTCAAGCCTTGCCAACATTCAGGAGCAGATGAAATGGCTAAAGATCAATCAAGGGTAGAGAAGAAGAGCACAGAAGCCGCAAGCCCCAGTGACATGGAGGATGGTAAAGGCGCTTGTGGATCAGTCCCAGGTTACGGGGAGAAATCAGTGAATGGAAGTTTATAAACCAGAGGTGTTAGTATGCTTGATAGCTGCACTCACCCTAAATTCAGCTGTAGCAACTCCTATAAGAAGGATCGCTACACACTGGGCCATTGTACCTAACCCAGGAGGACTTCAGATTAGACCCTGGAGAACAAAAGAACCTAAGGCATGCACTATCAACTCTCAAGTTCTGGGACTGCCAGGCATTCTCCTTGATTGGGATATAATAGGCAATGTAAACTTAAATATCACATTAAACATTACTAAAGAAGATTTATCTATATACTTTTTTCATCCAGACTTCTATAAATCTTACAAAAATAAATTTGGGGAATGCATCCCATTGGTAGAAACCTGCTGGATAGGAATTGGGGAAGATATTGGGTCAAGAGCCTGGCTGATGAAGGGTTTAGGACCTGCAAGTAGTTCAGGCCCAATAGCTGAGTCAGATAATTGCAGGTTTCCCCCCAGCCACAAGGCTGAAAAGCAACCGTGGCCATGGCAAAAGTGTCTCCCTCGGTGGACATATCTCACCACCCACAACCTTACTGTCATGGGAGGATCAGAATATCCTATTCCTCAAGAGTCAACCTTTGCCCATCTTGGCAAACTGGGCATTTCAGATTATTGCAGAATTAGGGAAGCTTGCTTAAGAGAAGATCCAGTATTGGTCCCTTTTGCTATACGCTTTAAAAATCACTTCTATTGGTGTCTCACATGATCACTGCAAGGCTTAAAGCCATTGTTTATTTATACAATGCCAGAGCAGAACTTAGAAGCAACTCTTATATCCTTTTCAAAAGACAGTGGACTAACATTAGTTTGCCGGTAGTAATTTGTATACAACCACCCTATGTGTGGTGGGTTTGTAATGCTTCTTTTGACATGTTTAATGTCCGTGGGACAGGGTACATAACCTCATGTCTCAATTCTTCTGTGACTGGCTACTCTCACCTTTTCCTGCTTTGTTCTCCTGAATTAGCTTTAATTCAAGTTCATCTTAGTGAACCATGGACGGACATTGACACAAGCCTGATCATGGACTACAGTAGCCCACTGGCTAGAGCTTCTCCAAGTGATTCCTCTTTACAACCATAGTGCCGCTAATGTCTGTGCTCATGAGCCTAGCAGCAGTCACCTTAACAGCCATCTCATACCACTCTGAGGTTTTAACAGCTTAACGTTTTAATGACATACAGTATAATGTTTCAGCAATGATCTGTGAACTGACCGAAGGAGAACGCTATTTGCAGAATGAACCGGATGCATTACAAGGAGAATTAGACTCTATGTACATGGATCTTACTGCCATTAAACATTTGCTTTTTGTAGGCTCTCACTATAATTTTACTAATATTTGTGTTACCCATCATACAGATCAGGGTCTCAATTATTCAAAGCATTGCCTTTGCTCAAAACCATAATCTGCTAAACAAATACAAGAAGTTGTATCTCATTTGAATAGCTTTGAAGTTACACCCCCCCTAAACTCACTTGACATGTCCTGGTTTAACCCTTTGAATTGGGGAGTTCACTTAGCATATAAATTGCTACTTGTTGCTGTAATATTAATCATATTTATTTTCTTGCTAAGGCTGCTTTGCACCTATTGCAGTCAATCTGTCAAAATTTCCTGGCTTATGTTTAACAAAAAAAAAGGACATGCTGGGTGCCATAAACATTCTAGAGAAATCACTGCAGCAAGAGAAGGAAAACCTCTCCCACCTTAATTACCTCCTGCAAACTGGAGACAAAATTATTGCATTGACACTCTGTGATTGCAATGGCACCTGCTGGTTTCTCAAAATGTTTTCATAGGAAGAGCTCCTTAAATCAGAGATAGTGACCACCTGCCTATACCCCCCATTTCTCAAATACTCTTAGGCTTTAGAATGTTAATTGAAATTCACCAAACCCTAGGCCCGTGTCTCCATAAATACTCCTTTCTTTAATTAATAAAATTGCCTTTTGGTTCATTACCACCAAATGGACCCTCAGTCCTACTGAGTCATCTCTCTCATTCTTTTCTCATGCCTTGTGTCCGACTGTCAACAGATATCTGGATAATTCAGCTCATCTCTATTCTCTTGTTTTGCTGGTCTGCTGAGGGGCTGCTGCCCTATTTTGTGGTCTTCTACCCCTGTGGAAAAGGCAGGGTGGGTATGCCAGGCTGCTCTCTGAAAGCTTATCTGAACTAGACTTTTGGCTCCCAGGCTCCTGGTGATGTTGTAGATGTAATTCTGTGCTATGGCAGCATTAAAATTGGTGTGACAGTCTAGTGTCTAGTGGCTATCTGGAGCATATTTTGGTTCTGCCCAGGAAATGTATTTGTCCGTGGTCTTTATTCATTCCCCAAACCTCTGAACCTCTTCCATGTCTGCAGCTGGATTATGAATATTTTTCATCATCATGGAGTGGACTGATTGGAGTGGGAATGACCAGTGGGGGTTAGTTGCTAACCCTCCTGCCTATGCCAGCTTACTGGGCCCGCACGTGGGTATACCTGGGGACTCCTTTGCCCATCACTGTGGACAGAGGCCTGGCCCCAGCACCCCCAAGTCACCAAAGAGTGGGGGCCGGGTGTGACCAGGACAAATGCGGCTGCCACCAGTGTGTACCAGGGCAGCCCATGGGTAGTGTATATCACCCACTGTCCCATGTTCCTGATTGGGCCTGCATGTATGGCAACCTGGGTGCTCCTCTGGCCACTGCCATCAACAGACCCAGCTCCAGCACCCTCATGAACTGGTTTATTAATTCAACTAGCTTTCCTGTGGATCTTTTGGGGTTATCTACATAAAGTATCATAACATCTGCATATAATGATAGCATTCCCTGTTTGTATTGTCCTTTTTTTTGGCCTTATTGCCCTAACTAGAACTTCCAGTAGTATGTTAAAAAGTAGTGGTGAGAGGGGGCATCCTTGCCTAGTTCGAGATCTTAATTGAAATGATTTAAGGTTTTCCCCATTATGGATGATGTTTGCTGTGGGTTTGTCATAAATGGCTTTTATTATGCTGAGATATGTTCCTTTGATTCAGATTTTTTTCAAAGACTTTCATCGTGAATGGATGCTGGACTTTATTGTATGCTTTTTCTGCATCTATTGATATGATCATATGTTTTTTTGTTTTTCTCCTTGTTGATGTTAAGGATAATGCTGATTGATTTTCAGATGTTGAACCAGCCCTGTTCCTATGGGATAAATCCCACTTAGTCTTGGTAAATAATCCTTTTTAAGCATGTTGGATTCAATTTGTCAGGATCTTGTTTAGAATTTCTGCATCTGTGTTCATAAAGGAGATTGACCTACAGTTTTCTTTCTTTGTACTATCTCTGTTTGCTTTTGGTATTGTATAATGTTTGCATCATAGAATATATTCAGTAATTTTCCTTCTTTATCAATTTTTGGAAGAGTTTTAGTAATATAGGCATTATTCCAGCTTTGAATGCTTGGTAGAATTCATTTGTGAAACTGTCTAGTGTTGGGCTCTCGTTTTTTAAGGAAAGTTCTGATGATTGCTTCAGTTTCACTGCTTGTAATTGCCTGTTTATGTCCTCTATTTCTTCTTTGTTCAATTTTGGGTGATTGTATCATTCTAATAATTTGTTGATCTCATTCAGGTTGTTGTATTTACTTGCATATAGATGCTCATTGCAGTCTCTAATTGGCTTTTGGATTTCTGCTGTGTCTGTTGTAATTTTTCTTTTTCATTTATATTCCAGTTTATTTGAGTTTTCGCTCATCTTTTCTTTGTGAGCCCTGTTAGGGGGTTATCAATTTTATTTATTTTTTCAAAGAACCAGCTTTTGTTATTGTTTTTGTTTTTTCTGGATTGTCTTTTTGGTTTCTATTTTGTTTATTTCTGCTTTTATTTTTTCCTGTATTTTGCTGGGTTTTGAATTATTTGTTGTTCTTTTTCTAGTTCTTCAAATTGGGAGATTAGATAATTTCTTTGGGTTACTTCCTGCATTTTATGTGGACCTGTATTGCTATGAATATGCATCTAAATACTGCTTTTGCTAAGCCCCATACATTTTGGAATGCTGTATCATCTTTATCATTTGTTTCAATGGAAGTTATAATCTTTTCTTTGATATCCTCAATTACCCAATGGTCTTTCAGTAGTGTACTGTTCAGTTTCCATATAGTGTACACTCTCCATATTTTCTTTTCATTGTTGATTTCTAGCTTGATAACTTTATAATCAGAGAAAAGAGCTGGAATTATTTTAATTTTTGTGCATTTATTCATGTTTGCCTTATGGCCTAATATATAGTTGATTTTGGAGAATTATCCATGTACATTTGAAAAAAAAGCGTGTGAACCCAAAAAAATCTACAGAAAAACTTCTCAAAACAATAGAACACTTCAGTAAGGTAGCTGGTTACAAAATAAACACACAGACGTCAATAGCCTTTCTATATGCAAAAAGTCAAGCAGAAGAAGAAGAAATTAAAAAAGCCATTGTATTTACCATAGCACCAAAATCAATTAAATACCTGGGAATAAACCTAACAAAGCATATGAAAGAACAACACAAAGAAAACTTAAAACACTGCTAAAAGAGATAGACGAAGACATAAGGAAATGGAAAGACATTCCTTGTTCATGGATTGGAAGAATTAACATCATCAAGATGGCCATTCTACCAAAAGCAATCTACAGATTCAATGCAATCCCTATAAAAATTCCAATGACATTCTTTAAAGAGATAGAACAAAAATTACACATATTCATAAGGAATAACAAAGACCTCGAATATCAAAAAAACTCCTGGCCAAAAAAAGAGAGAATGGAGGCCTAACTATTCCAGACTTCAAGTTATATGACAAAGCCATAATGATTAAAACAGCATGGTACTGGTACAACAACAGACAATCAGACCAATGGAACAGAATAGAGATCCTGGAAATAAAACTACACATATACTGTCAACTTATCTTTGACAAAGGTGGGAAAAACTTACATTGGAGCAAAGATAGCCTATTCAATAAATTATGTTGGGAAAATTGGACTAAGACCTACAAAAAAAATGGACCAAGACAACATCCTCACACCATGTACAAAAACCAACTCAAAATGGATAAAGGACTTAGATGTAAGACCTGAAACCATAACATACATAGAGGAAAACCTGGGCAAAACCCTCCATGAAGTACAATTCAGAAATCCCTTTTTGGAAACATCTACAGATGACAAAAAACTGAAGGAAAACAAAAACAGATGGGACTACATCAAACTAAAAAGCTTTTGTACAGCAAAAAACAAAAAAACTAAAAAGAGCCCAACCAAATGGGAAAAAAATTTTGCCCTCCAAAAGAGTGATAAGGGTTTAATAATGCAAATCCATAAAGAACTTACACAACTAAACAAAACAAAACAAGAAGCCAAATCAAAAAGTGGGGAGAACTAAAAAAACACTTCTCCAAAGAGGAAATACAAATGTCCAACAGGCACATGAAAAACTGCTCAACATCACTGGCAATCAGAGAAATGAAAATCAAAACCACAATGAGATACCACATTACACCAGTAAGAATGGCCCACATCAAAAAAACAGGCAACAATAAGTGCTGATGAGGATGTGGAGAAAAAGGAACACTCTAACACTGCTGGTGGGAATGTAAATTGGTCCAGCCACTATGGAAAGCAGTGTGGAGGACGCTCAAACTGATGAAAATGGAATTACCATTTGACCCAGCAATTGTTCTTCTGGGAATCTACCCAAAGGAGAACTCAATGTGGGTACAAAAGAACACCTGTGCTCAGATGTTCATTGCAGCACTGTTTATAATTGCAAGGACATGATAACAACCCAAATGTCCCAAAACACATGAATGGTTGAAGAAGATGTGGTATATATACACAATGGAGTATTACTCATCAATTATAAATGACAAATTTGATGAATTTATTGAAATGTGGATGTACCTAGAAGAAATCATACTAGCAGAAACGAGTCAGAAAGAAAAAGACAGAAACCAAATGGTTTCACTAACATATGGACGACCAAATGAAAATACACAATGGGAGGGTGGGAACCAGCTGGAATGGTCAGGGAGGGGAGGTGGTGGGTGTCCCCGGGAAATTAAATGGAGATTAAATTGATGAGACATTTAAAAAATAATAAAATAATATTTTTAAAAAGTGTGTGTATTATTTTTCTTGGGTGTGCTGTGTCCTATAGATATCTATTAGGTCCAGTTGATCTTCCATTAAAGCTTTTGTGTTCTCGAGTAGTTTCCGTTTTGATGTTCTGTCCTTTGGTGAAAGTGGCATGTTCAAGTTTCCTATCGCATATGTAATTTCACCAATGTTCACTTTCAGTTCTGCTAGTAGTCATACAAATATTGGTGCTCCCTGATTTGCTGAAAATATGTTAATAATTGTAATGTCTTTCTGATGAATTAACTCCTTTATAATTAGGTAGTGACCTTCCTTGTCCTTTGTCACTTTTCTTATTTTGAAGTCTGCTTTATCTCTTATAAGAATGGCTACCCCTCCTTTCTGGGGCTGTTTGCTTGAAGAATTGTTTTTCTAACCTTTTACATTTAGTCTGTGCTTATATTTGGGGTTCAGATATGTTTCCTGTTAGCAGCAGAATGCTGGTTTCTGTTTTTTGATCCATTCTGCTACTTTGTGTCTTTTGATTGTTGAGTTTAGACCATTAACATTTAGAGTGATTATTGATATCTGAGCTCCTGAAGTTGGTTTTTTAGTAGTCATTTTAAAGTTCTAATTTCTATCCTTGTGTCATTCTTCCTGTTTATTCTTCTTTTGGTTTTAATCTTAAGAGTTGTAAAATTTTTTGGACTAGGGGTTTAGTTGTAGCGGATTTCTGAATATTTGTTTGTCTGAGAAGTTTCTAATTTTCCCTTCATAAAGGAGGGAGATTTTCACAGGATAGCATGTTCTTGGCTGGCATTTTTTTGTCTTGGATTAATTTTAAACATGGCTCTTGTCTCTCCTTGCCTGGACTGTCTCTTCAGAGAAATCTGAAGTCAGCCTTTTGTTTATCTTTGTATATTATCAATTTCTTTTCTCTGGTCAGTTTCATTATACTTTCCTTAACTTGGACTCTTGGACATTTTATAATGCTGTGTCTTGCTGTAGCTTTTCTTTCATTAAGGTTGTTAGTTATTCTCTGGCTTCCTGTATGTCCATTTTCATTTCCTTCTTTAGGTTAGGGAAGTTATCCTCCATTGTTTCCTTAAATAGCCTTTCAGGTCCCATATCTCTCTCTTTGTCTGGGATTCCAATTACCCTTGTTTCCTTTATTTAAGGAATCTGGTAGATGTCTACATTTTTCTTTTCTCTTCTTCCCTTGTATTTCTCTTTTTCTTTCTTCATTCTCTCTTTTTCAGTATCTTTGAGGCTACTGATTCATTCTATTTCATCTAATCTGTTTTCACAGCTTTTCCTTCATTTTTGAGCTCCTCTGTTGCTCCCTTTATATCTTGGGTCTCTATTTCTTTTTTTAGGGATTCAATCTCATTCTTCAGTTCATCAATTATGTTACTCTAATTGATGCTTCTTTTCTATATTTTCCTGCTTCTATTAACTCATTGAATACCTTTGTCATGTTGAGTTTGATGTCTTCTCTTAATTCTTTGAATGCTTTTGTTCTGCTGAGTTTGAATTCTTTGTCTAACAGCTATGGTATTTCTTCTATGTCACCCTTGTTGGTTTCTGAAGGTTGTTGTTCCTTTGGTAATGTATTGTTTCCCATATACAAACTTTCTTGAGTGTTTGTATTTGTCCTCCTTGTGTTTTCTTTTTGGACTTGCCCTATGTATTGGGCAAATATGGCTCTCTATTGGTTGGCATGATAATTAGTGTCTTTTGCTAGGTTGTGATTAATTCTGCCTTTGTGCCTCTGCTGCTGTGGTGAGTAACTTTCTTGCTTCTGATGGCTGTTTTGAAGAACCTAGCTCCTTTGCAATCAGAGAGGTTAATGGGCAGTTGTGGCTTCTGCTGTAAAATCTACCATCTTCTCTCTCAATATTTATCTCTCTCAAGCTACTTGGTTCTAACTTTTTCTTTTCTTTTTTTTTTTTTGGAAACTGGGTCTTGCTATTTTTGCCCATGGAACCGCAGGCTCTCGTTGCCCAGGGTACCACAGACTCAAGCAATCCCCAGCCTCAGCTTCCCAGGTAGCTGGGATTACAGGCATGCGCCACCACACCCAGCTATTTTTTGGAACTAGGTCTCACTATACAGGCCCCAGGCGGGACTTGAACCGCGATCCCTAGCCCCTGCCGCTTCATAGGCTGAAGCTTACAAGCACGAGCCACCATGCCTGGCCTTGGTTCTAACTTTTTCTTCTATGTTTCTCTGAGTGTTTACCTGGAAATGTCTTTGGCTGGTAGTAGTACAATGGTTGCTAATGTCCCCCCATTTTTTCCCTTGCTTTTGGTTGGCTGTTGTGATAGACCCATTCCTTTGCAGTCAGAGAGGATAATGGTCAGGTGTGACTTTTTTCTCTTCCTTAGGTGGTTGGGTCTATACTGTATTTTCATGTGCCCCTGAGACTGCTTTCCTGGCAGAGGTTTTGTTTGGTAGAGAGACTGGTGGCTCACTATTTATCCTCTTTTAGGCAGAGGTGTTTTCTTCACTCTTATTCTGTGGCTATCTTTGGTTCCCTTGTTTGTCAAGGTTTCTGGCTGTCCCTGACTCTGCTCATTTACCTGTGATACTTTGTTTCCTTGTGTTCAGGGGCCTGAGGGAGCTGGAATCAGCTGGGTGGCAGCAAAGGCTCCGCAGAGGTGACAGCAGATATTTCCAAAGATCCTTGGCTCCCCATACTCACCCCTGATGCCCTGCAACTTTTTTTTTCATGGGCCTTGGGGAGACAGCTAGCTAGGCAGTGGCTGGGGCTCCACAGGGATGATGGTAAGTATTTCTGATGGTCCCTTACTCCCCACACTCACCTGCAACGTTTTGTTCCCTTGTTTTTGTGGACCTGGGGGAGATGATGCTGGCTGGACTGCAGTTGGGGCTCTAAAGGGGTCTCACCTAATGTTTCTTATAGAAGAACATAAGCAACTGTAAGATTCATGTTATGGTAAAATTGTTCCTTAGTTTATCATCACATCAGTATAAATATGTACTTTCAATAAAAAGTATTACAGACTTTTTGTTGTTGTTTAGAAGGGCTGGCATATAGAAAAATGAACTGTTTCTTTGTTTCTTGAAGTATAGGTCCATGGTAAATGAACAGATAGAAAAGGTACTTCAGATATTGATGGAAAATTAAACACTGTAACACCAACTCCCATGAGTTTTGAAATAGTAGGTGCCATATAAAAGGATGGGTTCAAGTAAAGAATGACTTATATATAAGACAGCTGTTCAGGGGGTTTCTAACTTACATCCAGATAGATATATAATATATATAATATAGTATAGTATAGGATCCAAGCCCCAGGTGGGGGCGGGGCGCAGCCAGCAGCCCAGCCGCCACAGAGGGACCTGGACCCGGGCCTGAGGCTCAGCAACAAAGGGATCCCCAGGTGAGAGGGCAGGACCCAGCGACTGCATGCGGAAAGGTCCCAGCCAGCCCCGAGAACAAGGACAGCGATCCAAGCCCCAGATGGGGGTGGGGCGCAGCCAGCAGCCCAGCCGCCACAGAGGGACCTGGATCCGGGCCTGAGGCTCAGCAACAAAGGGATCCCCAGGTGAGAGGGCGGGACCCAGCAACTGCACGCGGAAAGGTCCCAGCCAGCCCCGAGAACAAGGACAGCGATCCAAGCCCCAGGTTGGGGCGGGGCGCAGCCAGCAGCCCAGCTGCCACAGAGGGACCTGAAAACCCAACTGGACTCTGAATAAAAAAGAACAACAACAAAAGACACCTACACTCCTCCTCCATAAAGAACCACAGAAAAAGCCCTACAACATCTACTAAGCATAACTCCTCCTAGAGAAACGCAGAATTGAGGTGTTGTCCAATAAGCCTATAAGGCATAATTTATAAGAAGAGAAGACAGTATACCATAACAACCACATATACTAATCACACACCCAAATCTGCCAAAGGAAAGAAAAATATTACTACCTCAGCTACACAGACACAAAGACGGAAT
>PVHY01033319.1:0-11231 GCA_004024945.1 Uropsilus gracilis
CACCTGGCCCACCATGGCCCCCCCCAGCCCACCATGGCCCTCTGGGCCGGCCATGGCCCCCACGTGGGCAGGAAGGGCGCCCACCGCCACGACCCGTCCACTCAACCCATCTGCACCGCCATCTCAGCAGAGCTCCCTCGCAGGCCTGGAGTCCGGTGCGGGCCGCACGCTCCCGCTGACCCAACTGACCCGGCCTCCTTCTGGAAGGTTCTCTCCTCCTGCGTCTCCCCACACCCCCACATGCCCCGTCAAAGGCTGGGGTGCCCGGCCGGCGCCGCCGCTCCTGCCTTCTGCCCGCCCTGCCCGCGCAGATGCCCAGACGCCAAACACAGCTGCCCTCTCGCTGCGGCTGCTGCTCCACCGGTGACTGCGCCAACCCGGGACCCTCTGGCACCTGCCGGCCGCTGGCGGTGGAAGCGGACGGTGTCTCCCCCGCTTCCTCGGGGTCCCCCTCACCCTCGCCCAGGCGCTGAAGGGGGGACCCGGCTGCCCCGGACCCTCATTTTCCAGCATCGTCTCCGTCAAGCGGAGTCCTCCCGTGCACCTCAGAGGCACCTCCCGGCGCCGGCCTCCCCGGCTGCCCCCTGCGTCCACCGGCCATGACCTCCCATCTGCCTGGTCTCCATTTCGCAGCCAGAGGCGTGCTGGTGGAGATGCCAATCTTCTTGAGACTCCCCGCCTAGCCCCCCCCCCCCCCCCCCCCCCCCCCCCCCCCCCCGCGAGGCTCACGCAGCCCAGCACAACCCGTCCCCACCCCGCCGCCCAGTGCCCAGGGCCATCCCGCACGCCCGCACGCCCGCACTGCCCGTGAGCTCTCGAGGCAGCGCGAGCCCGGCCTACCCACGCACGTCCCAGCACCGCAGCGATGCCAGCAGCAGCCTGGCCTCGTCCCCGCCTGGTGGGTCTCCTGGGGCCGGGGGCCGCCGCCAGGCAGAAGGAGCTGCGCCCTGGAGGTTTGGCCTAAGTCCCCCGAAGTGTCCTCGCACCCCTGCAAGGTAGAGCGCCTGAGGGCAGCGTGCCCCGGGCCGCCACCCCCCCCCTTGCTGCCCTGGGCGCCTGGCTGGGCCTGAGCCACGCAGGGCGTCTTGGCGCTTTTGAGCCACACCAGAACCAGCACCAGGTGGGAGTCTTACGGCCCCAGGGCCGTCCACCTGGGCGCACAGCTTGGGGAAGGCTGTGGGGAACGCGGCCGGCCGGTCTCGGGGCTCCCGGGCGGAGGGCAGGAGCGGCACAGCTGCCCACGTGGTGCCCTCGCGCCCACCCACCTTGAGCCACAGCCGGGTGGCCTGGAGGCGGCTGCGCCTAAATCACGCCCAGCGCTTCGTGCCCCGCGCGGAGGAGCCCAGCGTCGAAATGAGAAACCGCTTCTCGGACAAGGTCAAGATGCGGGTCCGAGCGCGCGAACCACCACCGCGCGGCCCCGTGGCCGCAGCCCGTCCATGTCCATGTCCATCCTCAGGCGTGTGTTCCTCTCGGTCCACCGCGGGCCTCTCGGTCCATCGCTCGCTTGCGGGACATTTGTCAAAACTGACCAAAACTGATTTTATTTTTTTCTTTTTCATTGCTCAAGTGTTTGGAGAAAAAGGCATAACCGGTGTTTTTTAAACGTAGAAACGTCAGGTTTCCATGTACTCATAGCATCCAATGCAATTCAAAGTAAGCTGGGTGTGATGGCGCGTGCTTGTAATCCCAGCACCTGGGAGGCTGAGGGCAGGGATCGCTTGAGTTCATGGATTCGAGACTACCCTGGGTAACATAGTGAGACCTGGTCTTGAAAAGGCAGTTGGGTGTGATGGCGGGTACCTGTAATCCCAGCTATTTGGGAGGCTGAGGCTGGGGATCGCTTGAGTCTGCAGGTTTGGGTCTACCCCGGACAACACATAGACCTAGTCTCTAAAAATTCAAAGTAATGAACTTGAGATAGGTAATTTAAAAAGTTGGAAATGAGAAGCATATTCTTTTGGCCCTAAGAAGAAATGGAAACTGAAATGAAAACTACACAAAAACGAAAGAACAGGCACCCAAACCTCTGACCTGTTATCAGAAGAGTTTAGCACCTTAATATGAGACTACCTCTCAAGAAAGCCGAAAAACAGACCCTAACAGGTGACCGTAGGCGCAGCATGGCAATTATAGTTACATCCTTGTTACATAATTATGTGCTCCATCCTTGCTGGGATTGTAGATCTCAAATCTTCTCACCACAAAAAAAGAAGTGGTAATTATGTGACTTCTTGGTGGTCTTAGCTAGGTCCCTGGTTCTAAGGAATCCTACAAAGTCTGCATGAGGGTAACAGATGGACGAATTGTACATCCTGAATATATCCAGTGCTACAGATCAACTGCATCTCAAGCAAGCGAGAAAATAAAACTTTGACATTAACAACGACAACAAAAGCAAAAACAAAAACCAAACTACCTTAGGGGGCAAGAACAGTTAAAAAAAAAAGTGGCAAAAAGAAGCAAATCACAAAAGAACAATGGCCACAAAAGCTGTTACCAAAAAGAGAAAGAAATCATAAAAGACTGAAAACAGGCAAGATTAGGAATGAGGAAGGGGAGAAGAACGGCTACAACTTTGTGGCAATGAATTAAAACCCCAAGAAAACTGGAGGGTTTTCCAAAGTCCGATGTGCCACCAACACTGACCTGTGAAGAAATGGAAAACTTGAATCTCCAGTTGGCAGAGGGCGCAGGGGGCGATGACTGAAGGGAAGCGTTGACCGAGGTTTTAGAAGCTGAGTTAGCAGCCTGCTCCCGCAGAAGGTCAACATAAGAACAGGAAACTCGAATTTTCTGGACTGCAGTTGTAGAAAGAGGGCGGAAAGCTCCCTGGTCCACTGGCAACATCTTTTTAATTGCAAAATCTGGTGGAGGGACTAAAACAAGGAAATGATGGCCCTCTCCCATGTTATGTTATTTTATTTATTTTCTGATTTTCACACAATGTTGGTCCTATTTGTGAGGTTCCCGTTTCCCTTGGGTATGGCCCTCCCTTCCATATTGCACCCTTGTACTCCCAACCTACTCTTCCTCCCCCCTTCTCCGCGCTCTGTCACGCCAACTCCTCACGCTGCAAGTTGCGGGTCCATGCTTGGCCCCTTGTCTCTCCTTTTCCTGGAAAACCCCCCACGTTAAAGATGCGGAGACCCAAGACATGAGCAAACCGAACTCGGAGATGCATCAAAAGAGTAACAAAGGAGCACGTTCTGAGCAAATGGGGCTTATTATCGGGTCTGAGAGTGGGTGGCGTCAGGAAGTCTACCAGCAGGCTGCAAACACGGAACATGACGTCACAGAATGCACGTCAGAGGAGGTCACGTGGCACAAGAGGGAGACGCCACAGGGCGTCTGGCCT
This sequence comes from Uropsilus gracilis, assembly GCA_004024945.1. Lineage (NCBI taxonomy): Eukaryota > Metazoa > Chordata > Mammalia > Eulipotyphla > Talpidae > Uropsilus > Uropsilus gracilis. Next base: position 3,359 of record PVHY01033319.1, read on the forward strand.
CGTTCCGCGGTCTGTCCTCACTTCAGCTGCCACAAACCCAAAAGGGAAATGCAGATCCGGTGAGGATGAGGTTCCAGGTGGGAGCACTTCCGGGGAGACGCGGGGAGCACACGCCGGCAGCGGGAGCCTGCCCTTCCCACCAGCATCTCTGGGAACCTTGACCCACAGGCTCCTGGGACTCCGCTGACAGAGACTCAGGTCCAGGCCTGGGGGGGTGGGGGGGGGATGCTGACCGTCCTTCTTGGGGGGCAGCAGGCAAACAGAGAATGCCGCCCGTGCAGGGGCAGCTGAGTCCACGCCGGAACGTGGGCGTCGCCCAGGATATGGCTCTGTGACAGCCTCTCCGAGTACGCGTCTCGGTCCACAGGCTTGCGTGGCAGCACGAGAAGGAAGGTAACGCGCGGGGCGACCAGTTTTTGAGGTGGGTACAGGGGCGATGTTGGGGGCACAGGGAAAAGAACACTGAGTAAGCGCCCGCCCCGCCAGGACGTGACGAACCCACGCAGCCATGGGAGTTTGGGCACAATTACTTTGAAAACTCATCTTGAAAGGCTCCGCAGGGGCCACGGGTCGGGAGTCGCTCCCGGTCTTGGTTCTGCTTCGGGGCCCGTGACCTGGCTCTGAGGCTGGCAGGGGCAAGAAGGCGAGTCCCAGCATGTCCCTGCCAAGTTTCCCCAGCGCTGGACGCTGGGCAGCTTGTCCTCAGACGGCGCCCGCGGCCCTGGGAGCCCTGGACCGTCCTGGGCCTGGTCTCCTTGGGGAAATGGCCGCTGGTGCCTGCCCTCCCGCCGGGGAGGGTTCTTCAGCGGCTGAGCTTCGGTTTGCCGAGCGGGGCCCTCGCCTCGCGCGTCTGCTTGGCTTTGTTGGCCGTTTGACCCTGACAAGCTCCTTCCGAGTTCACGCCGGGTGATCTGGATAAGCCGAGCGGAGCATTTCTTGCAAAATAAAATACATCCTTGGGGCTGAGCGCGGTGGCGCACGCCTGTAATCCAAGCGCTGGGAGGCAAGAGGCTGGGGATCGCTTGAGTTATGCGGGTTCGAGATGACCCCGGGCAACATAGCGAGGAGACCTAGTCTCAAAAAAGCAGCTGGTGCCTGTAATCCCGGCTACCTGGGAGGCTGAGGCTGGGGATCACTTCAGTCCGTGGGATCGGGACTACCCCGGGTAACATAGCGAGACCTGGTCTCGAAAAAGCAGACGGGCGCGGTGGCACGCGCCTGTCATCCCAGCTTCCTGGGAGGCTGAGGCTGGGGATCGCTTGAGTCTGCAGAGTCGGGACTCGTTGGCATCAAGGGGGCACTCGGCAGGGCTGGAGGTCAGGCGCCGCCCCGCCTCCCTACCCCAGTCGGGCCCTTTGTTCTGGCCTGGCCGGCTGCTGTGCTCCCCACGCCCTCGTCCTCAGCCATGGCATCCCCAGTCGCCCCGTCCGCAGAGCGTTGTCCCGTGCCCCTCTGTCTGGCTGATCTCCTTGGGAGGACGGCATCAGGTGAGACTCTGGGAACGTCCACCCTCTTCCCCCTGCCCAGCGGCGGGCATCCCTGCTCCCCCACCACCGTCCTTGCTCGAGGCCCCAGTCAATCCCTCCCCCCCCCCCCCCCCCCCCCATGGCCCAGCACCAGGGCCGCCCAGCCTGGCCTCATCTGCTCTGGTCTCTCTTGAATGGACCCCAACGGGGCCTTCACCTTCACGCCACTCAACTGCCGTCAGAATCGCTGCGGCCCCCGCCCAGTGCGGCCACCCCAGCATTAGTGCCGAGTCCTCAGCCGACCCCGTTTGCCCCCACATCGAAGCAGCTCCCTCCTTCCGGGGCCTCCCCTCCAGCCCCTCGCCCAGGGCTCATCCTTCACCGTGGCTCTCCAGCTGCCTGCACGTGAAATGTGGGGCCCCGGGCTCAGAGCTGGGGCCTCCTCTCTGCTACCCCACTCTCCCCTGCGAGTCTGTGGGTGACGCCCCCGTGCCTCCCCGGGGGGCACCCACAGGCAGCCCTTTCAAAGCGAGCTCCAAAGCCAACCCGCTGCCCCTGAAGACGCCCCTTCTCGGGCACGGCTGCCACCTGCCGGGACCTGCCCGGCGGCCGGAGGGGGTGGGGAACAGCCAGGCCTGGCTGTGGCAGGGGTGGAGTGGCTGGTGGTGCTGTCAGTGGCGACAGCGCTAGGCCCTGTGGGACCCCCAAGAAACAGAAGGGAACAGAGTCTGGAAGTCGACACCGCGTTTTATCCCACAGGAAGGAAAACAACGGCTGTGAGGAGAAACAGCTCGAAGAGTCTTAACAGGCTGGTGGTTATGACTGTGTTTGCCCAGCAGAGACCAGGCACCTGTCCGAACTGAACCAGGCAGGCAGCTGCTGAGAGGCCCAGGTGACACAACGTGGCCCGGAGCCTCTGAACGGCAAGTGGACGGCCCCGGGGAGCCGCCTCAGTGGCCTGCGGGAGGGTGACGGTCGGCGCCGTAGGTCCAGGTGGGGCGCTGGGCGGTCAGCTGTGCCAGGGTGTTTAGGAGCCTGGGGCGGCTGGTGACATCTCCTTGCCCTTTCTCCTTTTTTGATTTATTTCACTTCCCCTGAGGCAGCATCAAACCCGGAGGCATTATCGTGACAAAGCCTCAGGCATCTGGCGAAGCACCAGCCCGAGGGAAACGGGCACGCAGGCAGCTGGGGGCAGGGCCTGCACGCTCCAAAGCTTTGGGCTTTTTCCTGGTCAAGCAGGACCAGGACGCCGTGGGCAAAGCCCCGGGAAGCTCCCATGCCCGACGCGGCCGCCAGGGCAGAGGTGCTCTCTTGGCACCCCGCCCCTGGGCTGTTGGGCCTCACTTTGACTTCTGCCTCCTCCGAGGGGCAAAGGTCAGAGCGGGTGAGAGGCCAGAGGGGCCCCAGGTGGCCCGGGCGCGGTTGGGCACCCTCCCGAGGTGCCAACGGCAGCAGCAGGTGGCGCTCAGCACCCCAGAGGCTTCAGCACTGGGTTCCAGCACTTCAGGTGCTTTCTTCCCGAAGGTGACAGGAAGCTCCTGGAGGCGAAGAGCCACCCCTTCCGAGAGCCTCATGCTCCCTTCAGAGAGCAGGCTCATGCTCTCTGGCAGCGGGTTGGGGGGGCGAAGGCCACCGCATGGTCGCAGGGGGTCGGGGGTCCTGTGGGGGGGGCGGGCTGGCGAGGTAGACACAGGACCCACAGGCCATCCTGGTGAATGTGCCTCAGCCACGACCGCCACCCCCAAGCCTGCCCACCCCACCCCCGAAAGCCACAGCTCGGTGTGGCAGAGCTCAGCGGGGCCTGGAAACAGCACCTGGAGGTCAAGACAAGCCCTGGAGAGTGTTTGGCGGAAGCCCCCTCCTCCCTGGGCCTGAGCGGGATTGAGGCGGTGGCGGGAACGGGAAGAGGTGGACAGAGCTCCCCTTGTGCCGTGGACGGATGTGCGTCACGAGCGGTGACCAGAACCTTCCACGTGCCCAGGGCCCCGCTTCGGAGCCTAGCCACATGCGACGAGGCTGTAGAAATTGATCGGCTTTATTAAAATAAACAATTTAAAATCACAAGGCGGGCCATTCATTCCAGAGCGAGGCCCCAGCCCCACCCCCAACGTTTTCCTCGCTGGAGAGAAGGGAAAGGAGGAAACAGGGCCTGGGAGGGCAGGGCTCCCGTGCAGGGCCCCCATGCCAGGCCCCGCTGTCCCCGGCGAGGGCTGAAAACCAACGACGAGGGGTGTTTGGGCCAAATCTCGCTCCCACGAACATCTTGCAGAAAGTCTTCAGCGCTCAAATTTCATTGCGTTTTCTGAGACCGGCTCCTCTCCCTTCGCGTCCGGCTGCTCTCCTCCCTGGGCCCCGCCTCGGCCCTGCTCGCAGGTTTCTGGCGAACCTGGGAGGCTCTGGCTTCTGAGAACGAATGACTCCGTGGGACTTTCTCCCTCTAAGCTGACAAACCCTTCCAGGGCTTCGAGCCGACGCTCTCTGATGCTAACCCGAGGGAGACACGGGGAGAGGGGGGGGGCGGGCGAGGGTTTTGCTTCAGAGTTGGGTAAGCCTAGTCAGGGAAAAGCCTCGCGGGCAGAGTCATTTGCAGGAGTCCAGGGAGGGACCATCTTCTCCACAGGGCTGAGGAGGAACTCTGAGGGGGGCCCTGGGCCCACGTCTCCTCAGGACCAGCTCCGTGCGGGGCGGGGCTGGCAGCTCCAGGCTGGACGGTGCCTTCGGCTGAGGGGGGAGCGCGGCGGCCACCGCAGCAGCTCTGCTGCGGATGCTCGTTTCCAAAACTAAGACACAACATCCTGCAACTTCTAAGAACGCCTTTTTATGACGAGTGCCCTGAATCAGACGTGTGGAATTAGTGCAATAGGAGATCCAATATAATTTATATTACTTTACAGTTACCAAGCCTTTACACACACCACAGGCCCTGTTCGGAAACGCTCCTACGTATTTACACACACACAGTTGTACATATGTACATGTTAACAAAATACAGGGCAAATCTGAAAATTAGATTCATCTCAGTACCAGTCTTTCTTTACGTTATTCAACCAATACCTTTTTAAAAATTACTTCCCCGTCATCTAAAGTAAGCCCCGCCCCACAGGTTAATACGGTTTCCGTCGGCAACGCCACAGCCCTACGTCCCCTTGGTTCTTGACATCACCTCCCACACCTCATCCGGGCTCTGCGCTGGGCCGGCTGCCTCCCTCTCTGGACCACGAGGGCCGTGCCCGGCAGCATCTCTCGGCAGCTGGCGTTTCTCAGGAGTCCAGCTCCAACTGCTCTTGATTGTCGCTGAGTCTTAACATGAGTTGCTGTTCGTAATAAAGGCTCTTTGCATAGTTTATTTCCTGTGATAACTTGACAGCGAGGACCTCTGATTTCACGTGAACCTGGGGGGGCGGGACGGAAAGAGTAACCAGCCTCCGACCGACACGGGGTCGCAAACAGAACCGGAGGACAAGATCAGTTCCCACGGGCTGGGAAAAGCCGCAATCGGAACTGCAGGCACATGAATGTAGGCTCCCAGGCCTGGGGTCCGGTGACTGCCGGACCAAGGCCTGGGGTGCCATCCTGACGCTGCACTCCTCACGTGGCCCGGGTGACCCCTGCGCTTCAGCCCCGAAGGCTGTGAGGAACAGCCGATATCCAAGGTCAACAGAGCGGGCGCAGCTCAACACCGAGGAAACCACCCCGGTGAGAAACGGGCAGAAGCGCTCAGCAGACACTCCCGCAAAGAGACACAGACCGGCCGGAAGACGCATGAAGACGCCCGCCTGCCTGCCTGCCTGCCCGTCGGCTCATGGCGTGGGAGACAAGGCTGCGGGTCACACCTCACGCCGGCCAGAAACTACACGTGTTGGCAAGGGTTGGGGACAAAGGCGCCTGCACAGGGCGGGCGGGAATGCAGACGGGCCCCACCCTGTGTCCCCCGTACAGACGGCTCCCAAAACTGAAAAGATAATAATCCACCTCACAGTCTGGCAGCCCCGCGCCCAGGACCACTCGAGGAAGCAGAGACACCACGGCCACCACAGCTCTGCTCACAGGAGCCAAGAGATGGGAACGGCCTAAGTGCCCAAGGGTGGTTCGGGCTGCGGCCCGCAAGGTCGGCCCCCAGCTTGGCGCCCCTCCCCCACCGGAGGGGAAGGGGAGGTACAAGAACTGTGAGAACGGGCCTCTGGACGAAGACTGGCGCTTGGACCTCTGAAAAAGAGGAGCGCTTGCTGGGAAGACTGGAATCTGTGATGCTGGAAAACCTGAGGCCTGTGTTCCACTGACAACAAGAAGAAAACGAGAATCTGTGTGTGTCCCAGAGGAGGAGCTGCTGAACTTGCTGGAAACGGGAATGTGTGCAAAATGCCTGCTTCAGGGTAGGGTGTGGGGGGGAGGGGAGACGCCATTTGAGACACGTGCTTCTCCGTAAAATGCTTGTTCAGGTGGGCAGTGGCGAGAAGCCGCCATCTTGGAAGCGATTTAGGACTGTGAGACTGGACCATAACTGGGGTAAGATAACCGGCCACTCGCGGTCTCAGAGACTCTTGGTTTCCCCTTTTTTTATAAATAAACCTTGTTACCGTCGTTTTGGAAAAGACAAGTAAAGCTGTGGTCTTTTGAAAAGACACACGCGTGCGCACGCATGCACGCACACAGACACACAGCACTGACTGCTGCTCAGTGTAGAAAGGACGACGTCCCGCCTCTGGAGACTGGAACTGGCAGGGGTGATGCTGAGCACGGCAGGCCGGACACGGACTAGTCAGAGCTGCTCCGCTCACATGCGGCCCAGGGAGGAGCAAAGCCAGGGAATAGACAAGACCAAACCAAAACAAACCCAGGAGTCTGCATGTAGGACAGGGGTTACCAGAGGGCAGAGGTGGGGCGGGAGCAGAGGGTGGAGGGGATCCCGGGAACTGTGGAGGCAGCTGCGGCTGCCTTAGAGGCGTGTGCCCTGATGGTCATCTCAGGGGTGTGAGCCTGGGCCCTTGAACCACGTGCGGCCTCACTGCCTCTGTGACCGCAATGTAACAGAAGACACCTCGGAAGACACAGGCCCAGGCCGCGCCTCTGGGTCTGGACTGAGTCTGCGAGGGGGATGGGGGACCGAGGACCAGGGGCCTGAGGCTCCCGCCAGGAAGGAAAAGCACTTGTGGGAACACTCCTCACTCTCCCTGCGCCAACTGTATGACTCCAGCAGCCCCGACGTGAGCCGCGAGCCGAGGGGAGCCAGTGACACACGGAGCCCAGCTGAGGGCGTCCTGCGCTGGGAGAAGGTCAGGGAGCCCGAGGAGGGACCCGCAGGCTCCTGTGCAGGCCACAGCGCTCCAGAGAGCAGCCTGGACGCCAGCCCGCGGGTGAGAGCGCACAGGACCAGCACATGGGCTCAGGTGGGAGCCTCCGGGGAGCCGCCCGTCGGGCTTCCGCCTTGCCCAGTGCCCGAGTGAGGCTGTAGGGGGCGGGGGAACAGGTCCCCAACCAGTGGGGGTCGGGACACCCGGGCTCAACCCCCACCTCCTTCTGGTGCATCACCCCGTGAAGTCAGTCACCCACCCCCCTCCTCTCCAGGAGTTGCGTGAGGGGCCTCACGGGCGGAGCTGCCAGGAACGGGGGACGGGCGTAGGCACCGCCCTGCACCCGGCTGGAGCGAGTGGAGGCGGAGGCTGACTGCCCGGGTCACTCGTGGCCGCGACGCCCGACACCACCCAGGGGCACCCCACACGCAGGCTGACGCGGCAGCGGGCAGGACTGGCAACCGCCCGGCGGACACCCGCTCCAAGGGCCCGGTGAGAGAGGGCGAGGCGTGGGGGGAGGAGCTCACCATGGGCTTCTGGTGCGAGGGGCCCGGGATGGACACGCCGCTGCTCGTGGTCACCGCCTTCTTGGTCACCTGCACGTACACCTTCCCGTGGTCCTTGGAGACCAGGCAGTGGTAGAGGTCGTCGTACTTGACTTCAAGGAAAATGGCCTCGCGGTCGACGTAGTCCCCGCTCTTCAGGAAGTACACGGCTTTGGAGGAGATGAGCACGCAGTAGCTGTCGGTGTTCTCCACGGCGATGAAGCTGGGGCGGGGGGGGGGGGCGGGGGGCGGGGGGCGTGGACGTGAGCACGGCGGCCGGCTCCCCCAGCAGGCCGGAGCCTGTCCCCCGCCCCCCCGCAGGCGGCCCGCCCCGTCACCCCCAGAGTCGAGACAGTGGGGTGACCCTGGCCCGTGAGGCCGGCTGCAGGGCGCTGGCCCGGGGAGCGCAGGACACACCTGCCGCCTCGGCAGAGACGGGTCACGCCCCCAGCTGTGCTGCGGGGACGCTGCTCTCAAGGAGCGTTTTTTGGGTGGTTTGAGGCTGCCAAGAGGAGTCGTGCTTTGCCGACAAAGCGGGGGGGGGGGTGAGATTGAGGCGCCTGAACGTGGC
>PVHY01033320.1:0-11159 GCA_004024945.1 Uropsilus gracilis
TTTGTTCTATCTCTTTAAAGAATGTCATTGGAATTTTTAATGGGATTGCATTGAATCTGTAGATTGCTTTTGGTAGGATGGCCATTTTGATGATGTTAATTCTTCCCATTCATGAGCAAGGAATGTCTTTCCATTTCCTTGTGTCTTCTTCTATCTCTTTTAGTAGCGTTTTAAAGTTTTCTTTGTATAGTTCTTTTACATGTTTTGTTAGGTTTATTCCCAGGTATTTAATTGTTTTTGGTGCGATGGTAAATGGGATGACTTTTTTAATTTCTTCTTCTGCTTGGCTTTTTGTGTATAGGAAGGCTATTGATTTCTGTGTGTTGATTTTGTAGCCGGCAACCTTACTGAACTGGTTAATTATTTCAAGAAGTTTTTCTGTGGATTTTTTGGGGTTCTCTACATATAGAATCATATCATCTGCATATTACCATTTGACCCAGCAGTCGCACTTCTGGGAATCTACCCAAAGGAGACCTCAATGTGGGTACAAAAGGACACCTGTGCTTGGATGTTTATTGCAACACTATTTATAATTGCAAGGTCATGGAAACAACCCAAATGCCCCAGAACAGATGAGTGGATGAAAAAGATGTGGTACATATACACAATGGAGTATTACTCATCAATTAAAAATGACAAATTTGATGAATTTATGGAAACCTGGAAGAAATGTACCTAGAAGAAATCATTCTAGCAGAAACGAGCCAGATAGAAAGGGACAGAAACCAAATGGTTTCACTAATATATGGTCAACCAAATGAAACTGCACAAGGGGAAAATGGGGACCAGCTGGAGCGGGTGGGAAGGGGAGGTGGTGGGTGACCCCCAGGGACTGAAATGATGTGAAATATATATAAATAAAAAAATTAAAAATAAATAAATAAAAATTAAAAAAATAAAACAAACAAACAAAAAAAAAAGGTTGTTTTTAAAAACACAGAGAAAGTAAGACTTCCCAATGATGAAAAACTAATCCTCTAATCCTCAACAAATACAAAGCCAGATGCAATCAAAGGCATATTTTTCAGCTTTGGAAACCAGGCAACATAGATTCTGATTCTTGAGAAAAGAGAACTAGACAAGATGAGCCCTACGTTCGTTCTCGTGACAATTTCCCAGGTATAGTGGAAGAGAAGGTTCACAAGCCAAGTGATCTTCCTGAGCTGAAGAGGCAGAGATCAGTATTTGGGGCTGGTATAGAACAGCAGAGGGTAGAGCAACAAAGGTGGAGAGGAAGCAGACATCTACATGGGAAATTCCTCTTGAGTCTGACCAAATAGGCTGACTGTGGGCTGTGAGCCCAAACTGAAATTCTGTGAGGCTTAGTAGGTAACAGCTCCTTAGTGTTAAGGGCTGAACCGGGATACCAGAGTTTGCCCAATGTTCAAACAGGTTGGAGGTCAGGCCCAACCAGAGTGGACATGGTGAAAATTTGGGGCATTCAGTTGAGATCTCCAAAAGGCCAAGTAAGGACTAAATTCTAGTATAAAGGATATGCTCTAAGACCAAAGACAAAACCAAAACAGATTCTTCCAAACAAAACGTAAAACCAAACCTGATAGGATAACCTCCACCAGCAATCAAATCACTTACCAGAACAAACTCAAAATCCTCAAAAGGAATGCAACAAACTCCAGACTGTCTGCAATGCATCATTAATGTCGGACGATATGACAATGAGTTATTATAAATGCTACATACAAGGGGAAATGATACACAGCCTACAGGAAAGAGTCAATAGAAACTGACGCCTTGAAGACCTAGATGATGGAATTAACACAACTATTGTAGATATGTTCAAGGACTTAAAGGAAAATAAAAATTGCAGTAATAAAGGGCCAGCTAAGCAGAAAAAAACAAAAATATTAAAAATGGGATTTTTAAATAAGTAAATGTAAATTAAATTAATAAGAACAAGTAAATGTAATATCTGAAATGCAAATTTCAACATATGGCATTAACAAAGATTTAAAAGTGCAGAGGAGGCCGGGCACGGTGGCTCGTGCCTGTAAGCTTCAGCCTATGAAGTGGCTGGGGCTAGGGATCGCGGTTCAAGTGCCGCCTGGGGCCCACAGCGAGACCTAGTTCCAAAAAATAGCTGGGCATGGTGGCACGTGCCTGTAATCCCAGCTACCTGGGAAGCTGAGGCTGGGGATTGCTTGAGTCTGCGGTACCCCGGGCAACGTTGAGCCTGTGGTTCCATGGGCAATAATAGCGAGAACTAGTCTCAAAAAATAAATAAATAAATAAATAAATACATACATACATACATACATACATACATACATAAATAAATAAATAAATAAATAAAGTGCAGAGTAAAACCTAAGAACTTTTAAGGACCAATAGAAATTATATAAATTGAAAAATAAATAGAAAAATTGGGAGGGAGCATGAATAGTCTTAATGCCACATGGGACACCATAAAACTAACATACCTGTAATGGGAGCCCAGAAAAAGAGGAGATAATGGGGTAGAAAAAACTATGTGAAAATAATAAAGACCAAAGAAGCTCAGGAAACCTCAAACACACCCACCAAAACCTAGGAACGTAATATTCAGCATGCTGAAAACCTCAGAGAAAGGGAAACTCTAAACAGCAGTCAGAGGGGGGGAAAAGACACATTTACTTACAGGAAAAATAACACAATGACAACTTACTACTCATTAGAAACAGATGCCAGAAGACACTAGGGCGGATCTTTAAAGCACTGAAATAAAAAAAGTGTCCATCAGAGTTCTAGCCAATAAAAATGTCCTTGAAAAGAAGGGTGAAATAGAAAACATAGAGATTAATTAAGGTTGAGAGCATTCATTGCCAGCCACAAGATCAAAAGAAATTCTTCGGGCTGAAGGAAAATGATACCAGATGGAAATCAGATCTGCAGTAAGTAATGAAGAAAGGATATATTTATAGATAAATTAAATTTTAAATACAATGCTATATGACAATTATATCATAGTAAAATTGGGAAAATATCTTAATATTTTAATATATAACAACAATGGAAAGCAAAAACAGTGATAGTTTGTGAGTTTTATATAGACACATAAAATAAAGGGCCAATATTGGTGATGTAAATGGAGTTATATTTTAAGAGTCTCATATTTGACCTGAAGTGGTACAGTAATTTTTTTTTCAATGACTACAATTAAAAGTATTATAAGAACTTTTAGGAATAGGAATACATTTTTAAAACCTTGGGGGGACAGACGCCTTCCAAAATAAGGCAAACCCAGCTCCTTAAAGGAAATGACAAGCAAAGTTAACTTTCAGAAAAAACAAATGTATTTTGAGACTGCAGGAGACACCAAAAATAAAGTACAGAATAAATGACCAATTAGTAAAAAAAAAAAAAAAAAATACTTAGAACCAAATTAGAAAAAAAAAGTCATATGAAAGATAAAGGTCTATAATTCTTACTATATAAAAAAGTCTCCACAAAGATAAACAAACCAACAAAAAAGTAAGCGAAGGATATGAACAGGCAATTCCAAGAAAAGAAAACCCAAACTGCCAATAAACATATAAAGAACTGCTTACTGCATTTACTTACCAAGAAAATTCCAATTAAAGAAACAATGACAAAACATTTTGTTTCTGTTGTACTGATAAAAATAGTGTAATGACATTAGTGCTAATAAGAATGTGGAAAAAGGGCTCTCTCATTCCTCAGTACTAGAAAAGGGAATAGTTATTTTTTGAAAATAAAATGATACTGCTCACTAAAATTTAAAATATATTATGCTCTTTGACTCTGCATTCACCCTGTGAGGAATCAATGTTTATCAGCAAGGGAATAGCAGAATCCATTCCATATTTGAACAATATGGAATATTACATAGCTATTTAAAAAGAGAAAGCATGATGTTTTGTTGTTTGTTTTTTTTTTTAACTAGGAGGGATATAATGATAGCTTTATTTTTTTCAGCGAAAATCAATATATAGAGTAATGTGTCTCATTAACCTAGTTTTTGCGAAAATACAAAAAAATCTAAGCTGGGCACGGTGGTGCGTGCCTTTAAGTGCAGCATAAAAGAGCAGCTGAGACTAGGAATCGTTTGAGACCACAGGTTCGAGACCTGCCCGGGGCAACATAGTGAGACCTATTTTTTTTTTTTTTTTGAGACTAGGTCTTGCTATTTTTGCCTGTGGAACCGCAGGCTCTCGTTGCCTGGGGTACCAAAGACTCAAGCAATCCCCAGCCTCAGCTTCCCAGGTAGCTGGGATGACAGGCGTGTGCCACCATGCCCAGCTATTTTTTTTTTTGGAACTAGGTCTCGCTACTGGCCCCAGGCGGGACTTGAACCACAATCCCTAGCCCCAGCCACTTCATAGGCTGAAGCTTACAGGCATGAGCCACCCTGCCCAGACAGCAAGACCTATTCTCAAAAAAGTAGCTAGGCATGGTGGCGCATGCCTGTAATCCCAGTTACCTGGGAAGCTGAGGTTGGGGATCGCTTGAGTTTGTGGTACCCCAGGCAATGTGAGCCTGTGGTTCCCTGGGCAAAATGAGAACTAGTCTCAAAAACAAACAAACAAAAAACTCACATAAATTCTATAGATATAAGCAATCTCTCAGTGGCCAAAGTTGGAACAGTTTGAGCAACAAATAAAGATCAGATTATAAAACAAAGTATAAATAATAAATATTCTTGAGTTCATATGGATACAAAGGATTGGAAAAAATAAATAAGGGGAAGAAGGGTCAAACCCCTGTGGAGATCTTCAATTGACTGCTATATAGTGTGTCTGCAGGAAACAGGACATAACTCCCTGTTATTTAGGTGTGGGCTCTACATTGTGATTCCTAAAAAGGGCACCATCTTAGCCAGGTGATCAAGGCAAAGATTATCAGTGTGCCCCTGGTATGAGGTGATGAGATGACACTTTGCATCTGTGGCTTTCCTCCCCTCAAACCCCACAATCCCAGTCTAATCATTAGAAAAACATTAGACACATCCCAGCAGAAGGGTAGTCTATGAAATTCCTGACTGGTATGCTCTACAACTGACAAGGTTATGAAAAACACATGAAATTCAAAAAACTTATCACAACCAAGAGGAACTCAAGGACAAATGACAAATAAATGGAAGATGGTACCCTAAATTTAGACATTAGGTAAAAACAATTCGGCAATCTTAAACAAAATATGGATGTTGGTAATATTAATGATAACAAATAATATTATGCATCCTTTGTTAATGATAAAATGAGTGTGGAGCACATGGGAAATCTACTATCCTCTCAAAATCTCTGTAAGTCTAAAATGGCCCTGAAAATGAAAGTATATTTTCAAAAGTCATATATATGTTTGTGTATAAGTCTAACATGGCCCTGAAAATTAATCTTCAAATGTCATTTATATATAAATGTCACATATATATTTACACAATATTAGGAGTTTGTTCTGCCTGGCATTGGTGCATATATGTCTGCCTTTTATCCATAGATGTGTGGTGGAGTGTGGAGAAAGGCAGATATATATGCACTAGGCTGTAAACCCTGGTCACTTCCAGGCAGTGGAAATAGAGTGGGGGAAACGATGATTTGTTTCACCTGCTGAAGTAAGTATTCACAGAGTATTACTGCTGAAATTAAAAGCATATATTAAAAAACAGAGATCGGACATGGTGGCTCATGCCTGTAAGCTTCAGCCTATGAAGTGGCCCGGGGCTAGGGATCACGGTTCGAGTCCCGCCTGGGGCCCGTAGCGAGACCTAGTTCCAAAAAAATAGCTGGGTGTGGTGGCGCGTGCCTGTAATCCCAGCTACCTGGGAAGCTGAGGCTGGGGATTGCTTGAGTCTGTGTACCCTGGGCAATGAGAGCCTGCGGTTCCACGGGCAAAAATAGCAAGACCTAGTCTCAAAATAATAATAATAATAATAAAATAAAATAAAAGCACATATTAAAAAACAGAAATACACATACCAGCCAGAACAAACTTCTAATTCCCCATGGAAAGCTCTCTGTCTTTGACTCCCCTGTCAAGCTAGTGTTATGAGTATGAAGCCTACGGTCCCTCAGAGTTCCCTACCCAGAAGGGCTTTGCACTTGGAGTTTATGCTGGGCTGTCAACACCTTGAATTTCATAATAATTTCGCCTCTGAACTGATGTTTGGTAAGTGCAGTCCCATGGGGCAGAGCAGATGAGCACTCTATATGTGTGCCTGTATATAAATATATATACTTATGGAGAGAGGATATTCATGACATTTTCTATGCCCCAGGAGCACAGGAGTTCAGAGAGATGCAAATCAAGTATAAAGTACATGGTTACTCTTGGGTTTACTCTTGGGTTGAGTAAATAGGGTACCAGCAGGCAGGAGAGACCTTACAGCCAGAGAGAACATGCATTCCATTTGAATTAGAACTTTCTGGAATGCAGAAAGAAGGCGATTATGTTCTAAAGCATCAATGACCAAGGCACTCTACCATAGTCTTCCTTATTCATGTGCCTTCTTTGTATCAGTCCACAGCAGATGCTGTAAATCACAGAGAAGGGTTACGACAGCCAACATCTAGTTCCTTTTCCTTTCTTCCTTTCTGTGTTTCCTTACTCATCAGTAAACTGAGAAGGGGATATTGGGACTATGTGCGTGTATCATGAAGTGAAATAAAAACAATTGTTTATTCTGTGCATTTCCACTGCTGTTGCAAGAATGAAATACAAAGGCATGTACAAGATACAAAATGTAAATGTAGTGATTCCACAGATGAATCTTAAACTCTTACACTTATTACATTTAAAACTGGCATTGTGAAATATAAACACAAATGGTGAAATTCATGCCAACAATGTAAAATTTTATTTTTTCTTTCCTTAGAATGAAATTAGCAGATAAAACTCACCATGACAAGTCAAGAGAAAGAGACTGCAGGAAAAGGCTGTTTCTACTTTCAACAGCAAAATTTTCCCCCTGTCTTTGGACAAAGGATCCCACAAATTATATAACTGGCCTTAAGGAGCCGACAAGAGAGAAATCCTAGGATCTCTGCTTCTGAGGGAGACCGTAGAACATAAGAGCAGAGGGGGAAATTGTGGCCGATAGGCAGCAGGTTTGTTTGGCTTTAGCGCGTTGTAACAGCAGCACATGTGCTGGACATGTTTAAAGCTAATGCTTAACTTTTTTTTTGGTTTTGTTTTGCCTTTGTTCAATCTACTCTGAGTTTTAAAGATCATTAAGAGAAGGAAGGGACAAGAAGGGTGAAATCAGTGAAGGGATGAACACAAGAGATTAAGATGATGGTTCATGGGTGAAAATGTGGGAGAACTTCGGGGTATATCTATGTGCAATTAATGAAAGTTAAACATGTATAATAAATAAAGAAAATAAATTATGTCAATTTTTTAAAAATATCATAAGAAAAAAAATCTTTCTGGAAGCAATGGCAGCTTGGAGGTGGTTCCGTGACCATTTCTAGAAGGCCACAGCTGAGGTTCAAGAGGGGAGAGAGCCATACCCAGTGACTCAGCAGGTAAATGGAAGATGGGGGATGTGCACCCCACAGGCCAGACTCCTGCACTGAGTGCATCCCCTTTAGCAAAGACATTAATAACAAGACAAGCCGAGGCAGACACAGGAAAACATCACGAGGGTGTCTGGCCCAGATTTGACTCTGTAATAACAGGTCTGTGCTGTTGCTTGGGAAATCCCAACCGGATATTAATTTCACCATTGTCAATGGACTTCATAATATTTTCGTTTTAAAACATGATGATTCGGAGTAAGGAGATCAAGTACATTATTAGTTCCTGTGATCTCAACTCTCAGATGAATTCAGGCAATTTAGTGCCTCCTAATGTAGTCAGATGGAAATTCCAAAGCAGGCTGTTTCAGAGATAACGGATTTCTAAATGAGCTGGAGTGATAGAAATACAGTATTAGGGACCAGGGTGGGTGGGCAGGATCTACTACTGAGCAGGGATGTCATCCGATCATCTTTGTGCATCAGGGACTGGCACAATGTCTAGCTCAAGGCAGGTCCTCAACAGGCTAGCCAAACTGAGTTAGCCAGCGTGCACAAGGGTTTCTAACCTTAGAAAAGACACTCTGGTGTTTCTGGGACTATAACAAAAACAGTGAAACTGATCCTTCATTTGTGAAGATGCTTCACAGCCCTTCTCAATACTTTCAGGGCACCGATTAGGTAGGACAGAACCCCTCTCTTCCTCCTGGCCACAGGAGATGGCATAAGGGTGGAGAAAGGACCTGAGCTGGCTCATCTCATTCTCCCTGCAAGGGATTCAGTACTGGGTCTCAGCAGGCCTAGTTACTTTCTAGAATGGCTGGAATGAAAAACATGACAAAATTTGGAGTCCATGCTATTGCCATCTTCTGGATAGATAAGAAAAAAAGTCAGTCTTAGAAGATGAAGATGTTCAGGGGAAGGAAGAAATGATGGCTGGCTCCTGGCAGCTGTATGTGTACTATGAGATTCTGCCTTCAACCAGAGCTGAGAGACTGGAGTGGCAGCCAATCCAAGTCTGGCCCCCTGGAAGTTGGAGAGTGCCCCAGTCTTTCGATGTGACTGTAACTACACAAGTGACTCTGGGAAGCTGGGGATTGGACCTGTCCTGTTCCCCATCCAGACCAAAGCAGCAGAGAGGAGAAGCCGGTTCTGCAGCCTGAGAAAAGTACGTTGGACTTGGTCCCCAAAGTGTGACTGTTCTGGAACCACCGGTATTTGTTTGGTTTTAGAACACACTCTTGTGTTTTTCAAATAAAGGCCTTATTTATTGACAGTGCTTGAGCTGACTTCGTTATCTGCAACCAAATGAACTTAAATTGATTCTCTGGACTCTGATGCCCCGTTTCATTTGGGTAAGATGTGACAATGTCCTTCCAGTAAATTCATGTTCTGTTCACCTAAGCTAGTTTGAAGAGGCCTGCTGTTTGCTTCCAAAAGTTCTCTGACTAGAATAACATGTGTGTATTAATGATGGATGTGTGGAGATTTGCCTCTGTGTATGTGGAAGTTATCAGTGAACCGCGTCCCCCATCTCATTTGAGATGTCTCTTCATGTTTAAATTTTTAACTCGTCTGTCTCTTGCACGATCTTTAGATGCCCCATGAGTCTGGCTAGGAGGTGAAGACAGTGACTGGAGAGTGGGGTTTCTCCCACAGAAGCCAAAAAGGGACCTGAGAGGATGAGGCTTGGCCCCATGCCTTAGCTTCAGACTTTGGGTAAATCCTAGCTCCACCTCTAATATCTAAAATGGAGATAATAGTCTTTACTTTTCTTTTCTTTTTTTTTTTTTTGAGACTAGGACTCACTATTTTTGCCCGTGAAACCGCAGGCTCTCATTGCCCGGCGTACCACGGACTCAAGCAATCTCCAGCCTCAGTTTCCCAGGTTGCTGGGATGACAGGCGCACGCCACCACGCCCAGCTATTTTTTTGGAACTAGGTCTCGCTACGGGCCCCAGGCGGGACTCGAACCGTGATCCCTAGCCCCGGCCGCTTCATAGGCTGAAGCTTACAGGCATGAGCCACCGTGCTCGGCTAGTCTTTACTTTTCTGCTTCCAGAATCACTGGACAGGCAAAGAGAACATGAGATTCAACAATGGAAAGAACTGTTATTTTATAAGGACCGTGAAGCAAACATAGATGTACAGAAAACTCCAAATATATAGAATAACATGAAAAGGGATGCAGAAAAGACTCATGTGCAATTCTCACCCCTCACCCCAAAAAATGCCAGTGAAAAGATTTTGTTGCAAGTCCACACATCTCTTTTCCAGGTCTACTCTTATTTCCTGACAAAATTGGGGTCCTACTATTTTGTATGAAGCAGGATTTCTACCCTCTTAGCTCAACAATTTGTGACTATTTCCCAAAACACCACTTTGTTTTTAATGACTGTATAGTACTTCAACGCAGTGATGAACCTTAATTTCCACAACCATTCCCCCTTCATTGAAGGACCACAGGCTGGACACTAGCACTTTGTTAGTGGGAGAGGACAAAGATTCTGGGATATAGGCAAGAGATCAAGAAAGTTCATTCCAGCCAGATTTCGATCATGTTTGCCAACATATTGCCTTTTCAGATGAATGCATAAATGAAAGTTTGCAGTGAGGAGTTGAAATGTGAACTGACTATTGCAAAACAAGCAGGATTTTTTTTTTTAGAAGAGAAAAATATAGGAAGGGGAAATTCTTGAAAGGAGAGCACAAGCAAGGTGTAGAGGAAAAAAGAGAAGTGGATTATGGAACAGGTTCATTTATTTAGAACTCAGGTCTTTCTGGCTCCTAAGTCCTCAATAGTAACCACTGCCCTTTTGCAGGAATCTAGGTTCTCCTGGATTTGGGGCTGATTTTTTCCCACTCTGAGCCTGTTAAATAGATGAATTGAACTAGGTGGTATCTATGTCTTGATTCAGGTTTATATCCTGTAAATTCAAGTCCTGCTTAACAAATGATTGCCCACCCTGAGTCTGGGGACCAGACTGGGGACCAGTTAAATCTGCCCAAGGTGGAAAACTGAGCAGAGGTTTATAGAAACTTCTAAGAAAGCTCTCTATATTTCTGGTGGCTGCTGGGGACTTGTGGCAAGATCCAAGTCCCGTCTCAGAGCTCTTCTGGGGTAGGGAACAGCCTGCAGGTTCAGAGCATTTGACCTCACTGCCAGGGTCAACTGTAACAGTCCACTGGGAGAGAGAGAGACTCACCCAGGAGCAATTTCCGGGCACATAAAATGGCAAATTGTGAGTCTAAGGATTCCACTACATAAAAGCATTCCGGGAGTGATAAACTGGGAATTAGGGGCATCTTCCATTTCATTGACCTGTCTCATCTGGCCAGCAAAATGTTTGTTGAAAAATATGGAAGATTTCGGAGCTGTCTAAATTCCTCTGAAAAGTGGGAAATTCTGATGGCACAGGACCCACATTTCTACAAGCGGCTGGACCTTGGCTGCCCCATTGCTCTCGTACCCCCCTTCACCCTGGAGTTTCCACTAAGCCCAGACATCTCACCAAGTTGCCCTGGGCCCTGGAGGCAATTGAACTTGAGACCCTTGATCTAGGTGAGGTAACTGAATCCTGCTGAGGAAGCGACTTACCTAAGATCACAAAGACTGGAAACGTCAGCTCAGCTGGTTTCCAAAGTTCAGTTTCCAGTTCTGCATTTCTTTTTTTTTTTTTTTTT
>PVHY01033321.1:0-11230 GCA_004024945.1 Uropsilus gracilis
GGAGGGAGGAGGAAGGGGGATACAGAGGGGGGATATGGAGGGAGGAGGAGGGATCAATTAATTCACAATTGTGACAAATCAATAAAATGAATTAAAAAAATAAAAAATAAAAATAAATTTAAAAAAAAAGAAGCTAATTTGTGGCCCAGGTCTAAATGTATTCATTCAGCTGTAACTCGTTATCTAGTAGGCTCTTACGTCAAAGAGCCTAGGCTAAACTCTGAAATGTAGAACAAGGAAGTCATCCCAAGACTTTGCAGCCTGATAACCATGGCTCAAATCCTGCCACTTACCAGTTACTTAATCTTTCTGAGCCCTAGAGTAGAGATGAAAATGTTACCAACTCAAAAGAATCTTTTGTGAGGACTACATGGGCAAGTTCTAAGCAGAATGCCTGCTACATAATATATACTGAATAAATGCTGATTTATTCACTTAATCATGTATTCTATTTGAGGCCAGCAGCTTCAAAGTGACTCCCAAGGAGCCCCACCTCCTGGTGTTCATGATTTTGTGTAATCCTCTTGTTTTGGGGATCTTCTGGTTCTGGTGGCATGCTTCTAACCAATAGAAATAGCCAAAAGGTGATGAGATACCATTTCTGTGATGGGGTAATAAAGAACTGTAACTCCCATTGTTTCAGCATATTTAGCATATACGCTCTCTCTCTTCTCCACCCCCTATTCCTCCCATATGCCCTCACTCTCTCTTATTCTTGTTCTTACTGCATGCTTTCCTTGATGACAGTATCATGTGGAAGGCCCTGAGGGCAACAAGTTAGCAATCAATAGAGAGCTGAGTCCAAGATGAAATGAAATCTGCCAACAACATGTGACTGTACTTGGAAGAAGATCCGTCCTGTTGAACTTTGAGTTGATTGGTGCCACTACCAATACCTTGATTGCAGATAAAGGACCCTGAAGTGGAAGATTCAACTAAGTTATGTCCATAATCCTGACCAATAGGGAACATGAAATAATTCGTAAAGCCTTAGGATAATACAGCAAAAGATAATTGAGATAATATTCTTGAAGATTATGACATATTTGAGAGATAAAGAGCAGAGTCTGTTAGGAGCAATAAAGATAGCTGTGGGAAAATGGGATACACTGTCAACTAGGTCACCAAGAGATGAGAATCCCACAGTAAATATTTAGGGTTTTTTCATGGAGTAATGAAAAGTCATCAAATGTTCTTTAAACAAGGTAGGGATTTAATTTATTCTTAATAAGAAAAATGTATAGTCATGAAGAAAACATCTTTCAAAAGAAGGAATTTTTATTCAGGATACAAAATTGGAAAACTTCCAGAAAGCAGAGATTTTTATTTTTAGCCCCTTCAGCTGTTAGGAAGATCAGTTTGGGATTTATATCACCAAGTTTAATGGTGAAGAAAAGAAACAAAAGCAAAATTACTGAAATAAACAATTTCATTAACTTCAAAATTGGTGAGTTCAAAATCAATTAAATTTGTAATACCCTTATTGAGGACGCAAGTAGTGAATTAATAACATTGAAAATTAGTTTTTAGGAATATAAAAGGAGTGAAACTTCTATAAATAACTGTTGCCATTACAGTTTCCTAAATCAATAAAGATGTATTTGTTCTTGCACATCCCTTTTTAAATCCTGAATCAAGACTTTACATATACTTGCCCTTGGACTGGTCCCATAAATCAGTTTGAAAGTGACCCAGTTTTTGCACATAAGCCATAATATCTATGTATCTAGGTCTTGTCACTGTAAGGCAAAGGGATTGAGATACAAATGTGGTCTATAAAACAAATAAAAAGAAAATATCTCTAAAGTATTTACAGCAAGAGTTGGGTTCAAATGAGAAGACATAGGAAATGAGGAATTCGGTGTAGAAGGATTGCTAATTTAGAATGCACAAGACAAATGCTAGACCTTACAAGATAAACTAAAAGTTATCTCATAGAACTTCACACATTCATTACCTGGGCCAGTATTTCTTGAGTACCTTCCATCTGATAAGCACTGTGGTGCTGCGTGTTAGACAACCTCCTACTTAATACCTGCATTGGAAATCTATAGGTTTTTACCTTGAAGGTCTAAGTAAGCCTCATATAGAAGGAAACACTCAATTAAAAGTAACCAGGGTCTGAGCCCAACCATTAATTTGCTAAATTGTTGCTCATTTCACCTCTCAAGGGCTCATGAGAATAATGAAGGAATTGTATTCAATTATCTATAAAATTGCCTCCAATTCTAAGAGACTCAGAATCAATAACCCCTTGAATGCCCAAATTTGGCTCATTCTCAAGCTGCAGGTGAATCCTACAGACTTTCTCTCTGAAAAGGAGGAGACTATCTCATCATGTTGACAGCTCACTTTATATACAAGAGTTCTTATTACTCCAAGGGTCATGCTGAGTGTGTTCTATCACCAGTACTTGGCACTGCCCAGGTAATCCCAGAGGATATTCATTTAGTACAGCTTCTGGAGGAGGGAACATTTGAAGTCATAAAATGTAGAACCATAACAGCAGTCACCTTTTCTTTGCTTGGAGACAAGTCGTGTGGTTCATAGAGGATATTGACCTGCACTAGGTCTCACAGGCCTTCAACTGTCCCATCTTCACTCTGTCCCATCACATCAGCAGAGAACTGATTTTGAGCTAAAGCATCTAGATATTTCTATATCTGGTGACGGAATTCTAACTCCTTCAAAACACCAGTATCCCAAATCCGGAAAAGCCTATGTACTCTGTCTCTCACATTTCATAGGAAAAGAAAGTCAGGGCCACAAATCTTCAAGAGATGGGCCACTTAGCAAAAGATCCAGAGCTAGAATTCAGATTAGTATTCATTCCAAGCACCCTCCTGTTTCCCTTTTCCATTTCCCACTCATTCCATAATCTTTGATTAAGTGTCCCCTATGTACCTAATGTGTCTGGTGCAATAACTGGACTCAAACCAAGGCACTGAACTCATTCTATACAAATGAGCTGGGCAGGTATAATCCAGCCAGAGGAAAACTGACTCTAAAAGAAACCCCAATGGAAACACTGAGCAGAGAAAGTAGTATCAAAAAATAAAAAAAGAAAGAAAAACCTTTCCTTTCGTATCCCTGGCAATTCCTTCCAACAAGTGAAGACCCCTTACCCCAGATTTCACCTTTCTCCAGCTAGTATTTTTCACAGCAGCAAGTCAAATCTAATCTTTGCAGATTTCTCCAAGGGAAGTAGTAGGAGAGGGGAGTGATATTAGCTGATGAGCTGGAATTAGTTAAACTGACTCCTTGGGTGTGTTACGCACTTTACTAAATCAGAGATAATGAATTCCACAGAGAGGACATGAAGGGAAGAAAAAATAAACACAGAGATTAAACATGCTTCATTTCAAGGAAAACAAATGGACTGTCATAGAAAGTTCACTTTAGAAATAGCCTGGACAAAAGGAAACACTGGCCTTCATGATTTGCCTGACTGATAGCAGTGTCTCCTTGTCATCCTCTTCACTCAACCATTCTTTGTCCTTTCAAAAGCATTTTCACTTCTGAGAGATATTCTTCAGTCTCTCCAGGGTCAGCATTAGCTATAGTCTATGAGAAGAGAACTTCCTATCAAAGAAAACAACATTCTGATTACTGAGAATTCATTTGTTCACTCCAATCCTCAGAATTATATCTCACTGGAATGGGGATTATCTCTTACTCAGAAATTACTCAAGTAAAAAGAATATGCAAGAGACCTCGGGAGGATCATGAAATACAAATATGGTCATTTTAGAATAGCTACAAACTCTTTGACAGAAGGTAAAAGTTCATTCTCCTCTACTTGAAAGTTGGCCACACTTTCGGTGGGCAGAAATGATGCCATATGAGTTCTGAGGCTAGGTCTTAAGAAGGGACCATTTCCATGTGGTCCTTACTCTCTTGCTTGCTCTGGGAGAAGTCAGCTACCATGGTGTGAAAACACTCAAGCAGCCTGTGCAGAAGGCTCCTGGGGAGAATATGAACACCAGCACTAACTTACCAGTCAGATGAATGAGCAACTTCAGAAGAGGCCCTGCAACCCCTGTCAAACCTTTGGATGATGTCAACTCAGATGACATCTTGAAAGCTCCACCCCTTGAGAGATGTATTCCATTTCTCCCTAACTTCCCACTCCTCAATTTATAATCCATAGAAATCATAAAAAGAGACAAATATTTGTTGTTGTATGGCACAAAGTTTGAGATAAGTTATATACAGCAATAAATAACTAGTACAGTAGATGACCCTGACGTGCTCTTACCTTCAGAAGATCCCACATCTAAGATGAATAGAGGATCAGCAGAGGCTGGATATAAAATATGAAAAGGTGTAAGGAAGAAAGGAGGATTCTTCTTCTATTCTCTCCTTCACTTATCTCTTCTTTCCTGAATTTCTATCTCTCCCTTGCCAGTGTCCTCTTGTTTTTTCTCATGTGCACTAACTTTATCTCATCATTTGGACAGTTGCCTTCTTCAGATAGGAATCACATTGCTTCTATGTCACTCACAGTGCCTAACAGCTACATGGACAAAATGAGCCAAAACAAATGCATAAAACTGGCAGGTCCATTATGACTTAGTTTGAGAAGTAACATTTTCACAGAGTTTGCAAAGAAGTTGCATCAGGACATGAAACTTCAGATGGGAACTGAGCCATAGACAGTGATGTGTGTGCTGTGGTTGCAAAGCAAGTTATTAGAGATGGAAGTATAATATTACTGTCAATATGACATTGGTGAACCCATCGTCTCCCAACATTTATATCTTTGTGTAACCCTCTACAATACAATTTGTAGAGGAACATTAGGAACTGTGTTCCGTACAATGGAACATTAGCAACTGTGATACAGGTGGAAGCTTGATAGCTACTTGCATAATGAGACTTGGAACACTCCTTCTTAGAACTCACTCCCATGTTTGTAAGGAAGCCCAAAAAGTCAGGTGGAGGAGCACCAAGACACCCAGTGAACAGTTCCAACTGAGCTTCAATCAGCAGGCAGCACCAATTCTTAGCCATGTGAGTGATACTACTCTGAATCAAATAATTATCCCAACACTTTAGCTGATAGAAAATGAAACAAACGCAAAGCTGTAGTTATGTCAGTCATTAGTGTTGGGGTGGTGAACTGCATAGTCATGGATAATAAAAGCAAAGGTCATCCCACATCTAAAGTAAGACTACTTCTCATGCCACACTTGTTTAGCTATGACTCAAACAAGAGTGTGTCTATTTATAAAGCCCGAGTTCTTTCCAACACTGCTTCTCAAACCATGAGGGTCAGTAGATATGAAAGAACTTTGTAGACCCAAAGTGTCTTGCAAATATTTTCACTACCTTAACCATCAAAGATTGCTATTGTTTTCCTTTGATGTCTTCCTCTCATTTTAGTTTTACTTTGTTACCTTGTGTTTCTCCATCTTTCATGTTAAACTCTCTCAATTTCCTAGTGACTTTATGTAATTCTGAAGGACAAAGGTCCTGTTGTCTGCTGATGTAGTCCATCTTCTTTACCATACTTGATTTCAGAACTCAAGGAACAACTGGGCCTTGGTTTTTCTATTTATAGAGTTTGGAGATCATAACCTATCTCACAGGGTTCCTGAGAAGATCAGAAAGTGAAAGGATAGAAACCACAAAACCTAGCCTAGGCTACCTGGCAAGTCCTAGGAAACAAAAGGATAAAATGCAAAAACCAAGCCTAAGCTTCCTGGAAAGTCATTGCTCTCCCCTTCTCCAGTTTAGCTACTCATGTGTAATGCATGTCCCTGTTCTGTGTCACCTTTGCATGCCAGACTCAGTCAACTCACCTACTCCTTACTGAAACCAAGAGCAAGGAAGTTGTAACAAGATAAAGTGATGCTTAAAGTTTTACGTGAATTCATATAATGTTAATCCTGGATCCTCTAACTTTTCCAGAAAAATAATTGTATTCATATCCCATGACTCCAGAATACAAGTAAACTGAACTCTCCTTTCACTCAAAAGATAGAAGACATTTCATGATAAAACAATAATGGGAAAAGAAGCAAAAGAGAAACAACTAATAAGAAATATATTCACAACAATCTATATTATGATTATATATGTATGTTTATATCTCAGCAGGCCCTGCAGAGTTACAGATGAGCTAATTAAAATGCTTATGCTTTTAGCAATGATATTTATTGAATGCATTTTATAACCATCCAAATTGAGGCTTGTTTTCTATGCAATACTACCTGGAATATTTTGACCTAAATTATTTATAAGCCTAAAGATAGATTGTCTTTCCCCATTACTGACTTCATGGATACATCTCAGGATGTGGAAATTTTTGGTGAACCAAAGTAGCTCCTACAGAGTTTCCCTGCCTCTTCTGTGCTTACTAAGACAGGGATTAAGCATACTTATGTGATAGGAAGTCTATGAAGGGTTAGGAGGTTGAAATAACCCTCTAGAAAGGGCTGATTAGATGGTACTCAGTATAGTTGGTAAATGGATAATTATTCTGTCTGGGTTATGGCCACAACCCTACTTTAGCTCTCTTGGGCATGGAGGGAGAGGGTGTGGCCACAAAAGCATAGTACTGAGTAAAGGGGTGGGGGGTGGAATTGTTCTGATTTCAGATGTTAGTGCTACTTAATTAAATCCAGCTAATGCATCTGCCCAATCATTGAAAGACTGAGGAATAAAAGAACAAACCTCTCTTCTCCAGGCTAGGTATATAAGGTGAAGGTAGAGATTGAGGGTACTTTGGAAATAGGTCCTCTAGTTTAAAATATCCCCCCCAACCTTGTCATACCTGCAATTATGCCATTAGGGAATATCTCCTTTTTCAAAGTTTCTCTTTGTTTATAAACTTTATAACAGAAACATTTTCTGAGAAAAGAGCTGTTTTGTTACCGCAGGGATTCCCTACACAAAAAATTAAAACT
The DNA here is from genome assembly GCA_004024945.1 of Uropsilus gracilis. NCBI lineage: Eukaryota > Metazoa > Chordata > Mammalia > Eulipotyphla > Talpidae > Uropsilus > Uropsilus gracilis. The sequence continues at coordinate 6,912 of PVHY01033321.1, forward strand.
GCAAATATTCAGAAAATGCTTTATATTGCTAGACAGAAGAGGTACAGGTGGGTGCCCCTTGTGGTAAGAGCCCATGAGTGGAATAATAGATGTCAAGAGCATATGGGAGCAGAAGAAATCCTTTCCTTTATTTCCCTGGAGACAGAAGCTCAGAGGTCTGGAATTAAAGGTGACAAGACCAGGTGTCAGGTGGCAGATTAACTTTGTTTGAGGGATCCAGCAGGACTAAGGGATTTAAACAGAGTGACAGTCTGAGGTCAGTGGCTGGCACCACATACCATCAAGAGTTCTTGCTATCTTAAAAGCAGACTCCAGGGAGAAACCTGAAGCAGGAAGCGTGAACATCAAAAAAGTGACCACAATCACAGATGAAAGCTGGTTGGATCTTCTGTGAGGCCCTCTTATTTGGAAAGTTGGAGAACTTATCCATACTTAGATCAGAAGCTTTAATTACACTGACCTAAGGCACTTGTCAAACTGATCCTGAAATCTTAGGGACTTATTTTCTGATTGAGATTTTGTTTGCCAACGCAATTCAATATCTGTTAGTGGGGGGGAAGGCAACAACCCTGGTCAAGTCATACATCAGAAACAGGCAACCTGCACTGATATCTGAACTTACTCCCTCAGTTTTGCCCAACTTCCACCAAGGGAAACAACCCTCCTGTTTGTATCAGTAAGGGAAAACTCAAAACTCCTACAAAACCATCCTATTTGGTAACCCCAGTTGGCTGTTGATTGCTCAATTCTGTAACTTTTGATTTGAAACCCCACCTCCCTAGATCATAACATAGAAAGGGCAGTGCAGGAAATATCTGATTCACTACAAGGGCCCTACCTCCACGATTTTATAATTCAAAGTTTTACTGAAATATCTCCATCACCACTCCCTATGCTCCTTCCCCTCAAGGTATATTCAATTATTCTTTTTCTTAAAAATGAAAAATCTGACCCTTTAAGTAACAAAAGAGAAGAGCCATACCCAAATATGGTTTTCTTCCTACCTTTGGCAAAGATAATATGAGAAAAGTCAATGGCAGCAAATTAGGCCACTACTTAATGGTCTGGAATTCCAATTAAAAGAAGGAGTTTTTATGAGGCTGCCTGACAGTAGGGAGGAGTGTCTGACCTAATCTTGGATCCCAGAAAGGCCACCTTAAGAGGGAAAGCAATTGCCCATCAGATTTGCTGTGGGTGAAAGGAAGCTATAAACTACAGGGAGACTGGGCTCGTTAAAATGGTAATGCTCCTGTCTTCACCATGAAAGCACTCCCTGGATACTTCCAGAAATGAAATTTGGAACAATCAGAGAACCAAGCATTTCCACCCCTCATCCAATCTAATTATTGTCATTTTAGGTATTGATGTGCAATGAGGTTCATTAAATCTGGACTCATCACTCCTGAATGTAAACCACACTGCACAGACACCTGCAGGAAAACAAAATACCTAGAATCCAACTCTTAAGATACTAGATCAGAATGTCATGGAGTTGTCAATAGATCTCATTCCAGCTAATATAATTCATCTGAGGCTCCAAGAAACACTAGCCTCCTCAAGAAAATCAAGCAATATATACCTAAAAGGGGATGTGGTGGGGGAAATAACTGGGATTGAGGATGAGGACATGGAATCAGGCCTATGATAAATGCTTGAGATCAGGTATAAACAAAAATTGGAAAATCTTTAATATCTAAATTCATCATATTCCCTATAGTGACCCACCATCTCATCACTATCCAAAGCCAGAATTGTGGTAGTCATCCTTGACTTCCTCAAACCCAAGGCTCATTCATTCAACAAGATTTATTGTTCACCCTATACATATTAGGAAGAGTTGATAAACATCAGTGAGCATGCCCATCTGTTCTGTCCTAAGACCTCATTGATATTTGTCCTATATTGTGCTCTTTAGAACTGGAGAGTTAGATAAGGAATTGAATGCAGGAATCTTACTAGGAAATTTCCCAGGTGATATACCTGAAAGAAAAGGGATTGGGCAGAGAGAGAAGCTGACCCACAAAACAGTGGCAACCAAAGATTTGGTTGATAATATACAGGGTTCTAGAACTTGAGTGGCCCATCAACGCTGTCCTAAATTGTGATCTTTATATTCCTACATCAATCAATCACTGGACATGAGTGGTCCTAGGAAGGAGTTTAATCTATGGTGAAGTGTAACTTAGGGCAATTCCCAGAAGATACAGATTTGAGTCTTGAACATCAAAACACTTCAATACCCAGCAATTGCATTTACCTAAGGTAGGATCCCATCTGTCCCTAACTCACCTAAGCACAGTCATTATTGGCTTTAGATTCTCTTGTACCAGATTCCTTCCTCTTGTCTGCATTCATTCTAGTCCCCTACCATGGTGATCTTCCTGTTTTATGTTTTGATAGCTCCAAATACCTGAATCATCTTTGGAATAGCATTTGAATTCCCAGACAAGACTGAAAATCTTCAGACATTAATGTGGGACTTGAAAATCTCTATAAGAATATTCTTCCTCTTTTTAAATTTTTTAATTTTTTAATATAATTACATTATGGATCACCTGAAATTTCACTTTAAAACCAAGCACTATCCTGAAATTTTAGTGCCCACATTTGCATTTGTTAACAACTACTGGACCCCAGGTAGTAGGATTTTAATTTCCCCAGGCTAATGAGGGAAAGTCCAGAAACAAACACTGAATAAATGATTCTTTAGGGCCAAATGAAGGTTGAAATACTTCAAATCACCACCCAAATTAAGGTTTTATAATGTTTAAGTGAAAAAAATTTTTGAACTCTTGAGTCATTTCAGACATACAGTAAAAATAGGTCAAACTCAAAATAATCTCCCTAATAGCAGTACCATTATCACCTTGAGAGTGGCAATTTTGTTTCCCTAAAACAACTTGATCTGACAAGTTGAATTTATTTTTTATTCTGTTTTCTGTTTAGTTTGCAGTTTTACTGGAATACAATGTATAAATTTGCCTTGGTTTCACAATTATATAAGAACTACAAATACAATTACACAAAGTTTGGTTTTATAGTTGTGTATATTTAGATAAAGGTACAATGAAATCATTAATATCAACACTCAGAACTCTGGGAGAGTTTGAGAATTTTTTATCAAAAGAAAAAGCTGGAGGGTGCCGTACTCAAGTGGAAAGCACAGATGCAAGCTTCACATGACCTCTGTGACCCCTAGTAATATGGTCCAAGCTTATCATCCAACCTTCTTCCCTTCACAGTGGTTCCAGTAGACAGAAGAGTAAGAAAATTGTTGCTAAATTGACAGTAGACACTGTTGCTTTCTGGTGATAATGGGGATTGCATTCTTTCTGAAATAGGAAATTAGGCGTTTTTTTCCATTCCTCTCTCATACTTACAAAAGCTAAGGCTGGAAAGAAAATGAAAATAATGAAATTTCAAAGGCATATTTAGTAGCACCAAGAAGTATTAAATATCTGGATATAAACCTAACAAAAGCAGTAAAACATATACTCAATGAAAACTACACCATTGTTAAATAGAAGACAAAAGGAAATGGAAAGAAATACTCCACTCATGGGTTGGAAGAATTAATAATGTGTAAAATGACCACTTTACCCAAAGCAATATATTTGATGATATCATTATCAACATTTTCATGGAATTCTTCAAAGAAGTAGAGCAAATATTTTTGAAATTTATACAGAACCACAAAGTACTTCAGTACTCATTACAACAAAGAGGAATAGAGGTATCACAGTTCCAAACATTACACTATAATACAAGGTTACAATAATAAAAACATGTTAGTGGAATAAAAATAGACACATGACACACAGGCCAATAGAACAGAACTGAAAGCCTAAAAATAAACCCATATTTATAGAAACAGTTAATTTATATAAAGGAGTCAAGAGTATACAATGGTGAAAGTTAACTCTTCAACAAATGGTGCTGAAAAATGAAACTAGATCACTCTGTCATATCATACACAAAAATCAACCAAAATGGATTAAAACTGGAGACTGTAAAATACATTGAGTAAAACAGACAAAATACTCCATGACATTGGCTTCAGGGCCATGTCTTTGAGAACTCAACTCCAACAGAAGGGAAACAAAAACAAAAATTTAAAAACATGGCTACATCAAGCTATAAAGCTTCTGTACAGCAAAAGAAACTATCATTAAGCAAAATGGGAGAAAATATTTGCACATCATACATGTAACAAGGGGCAAATAGCCAAGATCTGCAAAGAACTCATACAATGCAAAGAAAGAGAGAGAGGGAGAGGGAGACAGAGAGAGAAAGAGAGAGAAAGGAAGAAAGAAAGAAAG
>PVHY01033322.1:0-11230 GCA_004024945.1 Uropsilus gracilis
TTTACCAGTACCATGAGGCAATTCCTATGCTCTTTCTATAGATCAACTTTTATATTTGATTTTCAGAAATTAGAAATTAGAGGACACAAAAGGAGGGAAAAATAACAACTCTGTGGCTAGTGAGCTTCATTTTATCTGCATTGACAAAAATGGCAACATCAGAAAAAATTCTATTAAACAAAATATTTAAGTGATAAAATGTTATCAGAGATAAACTTAGTGTGAAACTAAATTGTTTGTGTTTTATTTGTGTCTAGAACGGTCAAGAGAGATTTACTAATACCAAGCAGAGGAACAATAGTTGTACATGTGCCCCTACAAAATCTAGGGTCCTGGAATAACCCAGGTTGTTGGCACCAGCATCTTGATATGATGCTTACAAAAACAAACCTTAACATTGACAATTGTATGGTGAAAGATTCAATGAACTTTTAATGGTGAACTCAATATATTGTATCTCAATATACTTTGATTTTCAATGACACACATCAAAACTAATATATTTTTGCAATGTAATTTTACTTTAATTAAAAAAAAATATGACCAGAACCAACTTCAAGTCAAACTTGTCTGTAGACCACAAATAAATAACGTTTCAAAGCTGTTCTGGTACATTGGTTTTGACAACTATCAAAAATAAGTGGATAAAACCATGAAAAACATAATTTTTGTGATGGAGCAGAGTCTGGGGCATTTTACAAATATATGCAAACATTCTTACATGAAACTATTTTCAAGACATTAACACCTTTGTGAAAATAATTTGAATGGCCAGTCACTCAATAATATACAGGAATGAGCTGTTCATGAACTCCCAGAAGGAAGTCTGAAGGCTCCCAAATCCAACCTGCAGTGGGAATTGCTCCTCTCGGAGAAAGAGGGAGTGAGAATGGAAGGAAGGAGGATTTCCATGTACCAGGAACAGCAGGTTCAGGCAGGAATTTAAATCTGTGCTCCAGCCTGATGAAGAGAGGGTCAAAATGATGCCAGTGTGGTGCACTGGAGTTCCACAACAAGAGACAACAGTAAGAGGGCCATTGAGAGTGAAAGGAATTCAAGTTTTCAGGTCACTATGACATCATGTATTGAAAGTTTTTTAACAGTTCTCGTCCTTTGAACACCAATTGCAAATGGGGACAATTCTCTGGGGTCTATTTAATAAAGTACTAACCCCATTCATAAGGGCTCTGCCCTCTTACCACATTCCAAAAGCCCTTATTCCAAATACCATTACATTGGAGAACAGATTCAAATTATGAGTTTGGGAACAATACAAATTTTCCATCTATAGAGGCATATATAGGAAGATGTCCATAACAACTGTTCTATAATGGCTTTAAAAAAAAGGAAATTAGCAAACAAGAAAGGGATGGGGAAATTAGAATGCTTTGTAGTCAATAGAGATGATCGCATTAATTTGTGCTCATGAAATAAAAAAAATATCAACATGGAACAAAAATAAGAGTTATAAAACAATATATACGGTGTTATGAAATTTTTAGTAAATATAAATAAAAGTTACAAATTCTAAATGGAATTCAAAATTGAACAGTATAACTTTGAATGGTTGAAATTTAGGTGGCTTCATCTTCGTTTAATTTTTTCTCATTTTTTTCAATTTTACATAATACAAAAGTAAAACTTACATGCCCATGAGAAATACATAAGAATGCAGTGATAAGAAAGCCGGGGGACTAATGAGGGCTGGGAGTTGCCTAAAGGTAGCATGTATAAGGGCCTACGTGTCCTGGCATAGCGATGATAAAAAGCAACCTTTATTAAGAGTGCTATAGTTGTGTGGCTGCTGAACATAAACTTTGCCCTATATGTGTTTGAAATTCATTGGGGGGAAAAAGATTCAGGAGATTTTTGCCTAAATCCTACCATGAACCATGGGAAATCAATATTGCTAGGGCATCTGTGATACCTAGGTTCCTTTTCCAGGTTCAAATTTGTGAATGCTTCAATGAATGCTTCCCCAAATTTAATTTTAGTTTTAGGTTATTGGTAATATGAAGATTTGATTCAGTGGATCTAGGGAGTAACCTATGATTCTATTTTTCTAACATGCCCCAGGGTTTCTAGTCCCAGGTCTGGACAGTTCAGCTACAAAACTAATATAATTATTTCACTAGATTTCCCCAAGAAACTCTTAGGATCATCAGCCCTCCTCTCTCTCACTAAGAATGGAAAGACTTGCATACAATCAAAGATAAAAACTGACAAAGCAACAAACACCACTGTGATATTTTCACTCCTAGTCTCCAAAGATGTTTAATGTTCCTTCCAGTTTTGAAATATTGTAATTATAAATTACTGCCACTATAAAGTAAACAGGACCAGGAACAAGATTAGTAAAGACAAGTGCAAATGTCTAAGAAAAATGAAAGATCACTTTAGATGGGGATGTTAAGAAATCATGGGGGGATTTGACATCAATCTTAAATTGCAGCTTGAATGAAGGTAAGCTAAGTTGAGGAGAGAGTATACAACAGTCAGATATAACATGATATGGTCCAGCCTATCATGGTCCACAGGGTCTTGGTCATGATAGGAACAGGGTCATGATAGGAATACCTGAACCAAATCAAGAATTCACTGCAAGAGTCAAAGATAACTCTTAGGAGTTAAGTACGAGAAACCAGCAGAATGAAGGAAACTAACATTTTCCATACAGCATTGAATGTTCTTTATCAATTCCTTCATCTCTGCAACACAGAGTCTTCATTTGGTTTTGTCCACCTTCTGTGTCTTCATGCTAGAGAATTATTCTACTTGCATTTCAGTTCCCATGCTTGTACTTGTACCTTCATGATGTCCACCCCTCTTGTCAGTGTGTCTACAATGTGAGTCCTCAAACTACTTCAAAACCTTCACTTCCTTCAGGAAGCCTTCTAGTTTAGGCCCTTTTTAACATGTCATCTCTTTTCTCCTGCACTTTTCTCCTACAAATTCTAAAGTATTTTCTTTTAAGCACTGGCAAAACAAAAATAAATAGTACTGATGAAGTCCTCCAGCATCTGCTTCTCTTTCTCACCTAAAATTCCTAAAAGAAATCACTGAATCATTGGATATCTTTGCTTCCTTCCTTTACTCAAATCAAGCACCCCACATGGTAGATATTTCCTTAGCTTGATATTTGTATTCCACCTTGTCTTCATAAGAAAAAAAAAAAAAAAACCTCTGTTCTTTAATTTATTTCTCTTAAGTGGGCCTCCTGAGAGAGGCCTTAGGACCCTCACCTCCCATGCCCACATGCACTTACCATCAGCAGTAGCCCGTAAAATGCCAGCTACATGTTCTGTGCCCATGGAAACAGCTGAGTTAATACTGTCCTTTGAAACTGTGACTCCCACCCTCCTCCTCTTCCTCTAAATGTTTCCTTTTAAAGAAAAGCTATGGTTCACTGCTACTGAAAATTAAAGACAACAGCATAAAGATCAAGGTCCAGGCTGGTGCAAACCAAGACCAAACACTCAAGTCACTGCTCGAATCTCTTTCCTTGCACACTGCCAAAGATCACTAAAGCAGACCCAGTCCCCAGAATGCATGTTCATCTCAGACGGTTTTGTCTTACAATTCCACAAACTACTTTAACTAAAACACCTCTGCACCCCTATCATAATGCATACCAAATAAAAGTAGGGTTTATCGTGCAAAGGTTCATTTATAAGATCTAGAGGAAAAGAATTAGTCACATTTCTCTTCTCCATACTCCAATTCTGGTCCCTTCAATTGTTTCAACCTCCTCTTTTTCCCATCTGGTGTTCTGGCAATTAGAGTCACATTTTATGTACCCCTGACTTCCTCTCATTTGCTGAATCACCATTTTCAAAATTCTCATCATTTCTTACCCCAGTTTCCAATCACATGTTGGTGTGATGGTTTGGGGTGATTTTCTGGATGCCTCCAGATTTGGGAGGTTTGGTAAGACATGCATATGTTTCTTCCCCATAAAGACCCAGAAAATGTAAAGGGTGTTTTCAAAACATGCTGTGTCTCTCATCAACATCAACCCCAAGGGAGAAGATATTTTCTAATATAAAGTTGTGGTTAACCTAGAAGAAGAGATGAAACAAGGACATAAAATGTGAGGACCAAGTGTTCTCACAAAACAGGTACAAGGAAATGAAAGATTGAATGTTAGGAAAAAGAGAACATTAGGTGAATTCTTCCACCTACCCCCTATTTAAAGAACATTGGACCCTAAGAAATATGTAATTAAAACTCACAAAAAAAAAAAAAAAAAAAAAAAACAGCCATGTCAACTTGCTTTGGTGACTCAAAAGTTGTTGCTTCTACACCCAACTTTGCTGAAACACTTGATTCATGGTGTTCTTATTTAACCTAATTTGCATTGATTTAATCAGTGCTGGTATGCTTTAAATACATAATAAATTGGGATTCTGCAACTTAGATGACTTAGAATAGCTAAATTTCAATAAAGCTCATTTCAATCTGTTAATGTATACGATTCTGCCAAGGGGTTTAAAATGTAGAAAAGATGCAAACTTGCCACATTAGAGGTGGGAAAGGTTTAAAGATAACATCCAGATGAAATGCTTTACAGGAGAATAATGTGAAAAGCCATATATGCGTATCTTAATTACAGCCTAGACACATCTTCTACGTTTTGAATAGCATACTTAGAAGAAAACACACATACACACGCAGCAAATTTAATTGTATTCTCTTTCCTTCTTGCCAACATTCAACTCTTTTCTGCCACTCTGTACCAGCTCTACAAATCAAGTGACATCCAAAGTGGGACCTCTTCTTGCCCATTTGGCAGGCTTTGTTGCCACTTTGCCAAGTCGCCTGCATTAGAAGGATTTTCTTCCTAGCTGCCTTGGGGATTGGGTGGCTTGTACTCACAGCACTTGCTGAATGGCTGGCCAATGTTTACCCTTTCTGCCCCCCTCCCTCCAACCCTTTTGAGTTTATGGCTCAATCAGCCAGGCCTGCGGTCAGGAAAAATTGTCTTGGCCAGAGGCACAAACACTTGATAGTGAATTGTCTGCTAAAGTGTTCCGCAGCACCTTGGAGGTGCCAGGATGAAAGCTGTAGGTGCCCAGTTCAGGGTTAGGTAGGCAGTGGGGGTGGCAGACAGACAACCTTCAAGAAAGGCAAGGGAAAAATGCCACTTTGGCTTTGGGGCCACCAAAAAAAAAAAAATTCTACACCAGTAACAAGCTGTAAAATCTTGAATAATCACTTGATGTCTCTGGGTCTTTTTCTACCCTGTGCAGAAACAAAGGAGCTGGTCTTCCAAAGTCTTTCTAGCTCCTAAGATATAAGATAGCATGTGAGGTCTAGAACATTTGAGATTTTTTTTCCCTTCCAATTAAGTGATGCATCTCCAGAGATGAATGAACAGAGCAGAGATCAGATGACAAAAAAATATGGATTTATTCATGGGTCTTTTCCTGAAAAGTACCACCTGTCTGGTGATTTTGATTCCACTGTTTGGTCTCAAGCTTGGTTGCTAAGGATCAACTCAGCTACCTGTCTCAAGTTAGGCCAGTCGAGGAAGTTCCACAATCCATCTCATCCTTATAAAATCAAGTACTACTATGGGCAGTGCCCATGTATTTTCAGTTCCTGAGAGATGGAACTGATGGGAGTTGAAAAAGAGGAGCTGGAAATTGACACTTGAGCCTCCCTATCAACCCTTTTGGAATAGTTGTCAAAAAGATAGCTCTGTCCTCAATCACTGTCAACAGGGAAGATATTTCATTATGTTTTTTGTTTTGTTTTGTTTTTGCAGATGACCAACAGGTTTCTGATAATAGTAACACAATGCAGACCCTGGCCAGACCGGTTGAAACAAAAGAGAGCTCACTGTCAGGACTTCATCAATACGTGACTGTGAATGGAAATACTCTAGCAAAAGCCTCTCTTAATAGTTAAGAAGACACAATTTAGTAATACTCCAAAGCTTAATGAGGGCTGCTTCCATGGAAGGGATTCTTCATTACATTTCAAACCCCCCCACCTCTGAGCACCTCTTTCTGGAGTGGGGCATTCTGCTGGGCTCCGTAATCACCATGCGCAGAAGTCAGGTCAGCCCTGGTCAGTGAAGCAAAATCCTTCTTTAATCCACCCCGGCCCCAGATGACCACTCTGGAGACTGGTGAAGCCCGCAAGGAATCTCAGGGAAGATTCTCGGCATCTCAGACCTATGTTTCTGCCACACTAGGTCGTCTCACATCATTGGGACCAGGATGGTTTCCCAAACCCAGTGGATTTGGAAGCGTTCCCCAATCCAACACCAAAAAGAGCTGGCTGACTGCAGAACTCCAGTGCCCGCAAGGGAAACACACACACACACACACACACACACACACAACCCACATAGCCAACACCCCCAGCCCCCCCACTCCAGCCCCCTCCAAATCACTGCTTTCCTCTACCTTCTCTCAATTTGCTTTTCTAAAGCAAAGGACCAAATGTTGATTTTTCTACAGATTCCTACGTATCTCTCACACGTAGACAGCTTGAAAGGGGGTGGGTGAACATCCCCAAAAGAAAAAAAAGGGGGGGGGGAATATTTCAGTTTCCCACTTGGAAATATCTTGTCGTTGATGATGCTACTCCATACCTTCAGCCACTCTCCCCCTTTTTTGAAATATGGACCCGAAAAAAGCTGAAAGTGTTTTCCATTTCATCAAAGGGCATACATTACTTTAGTGTTCGGTAAAATGTTGGTTTTATGCCCACCCCTTTTCAATCTGCCCATGTCTGAGGTGCTCCGGGAAGACGCACAATCGTGAGCAGCTTACGACACTCAGTGAGCAGTAGGTGCCGGTGCAAGCTCGCGCCGCACACAGCCTGGCGGAGAGAAGGAGCCCGGCGCTGCTCCCCGCGCCGCCGCCCGCGCCGCCCGCGCCGCCCGCCAGGCATGAGCGAGCCCGCTCTCCGCAGCCGCCCTGGGCGCGAATGGCAGGCGGTCTCCGAGAAGTAAAAGGTGGCGCCGGTCAGCGGTCTTTTCCAATGACGGACATTAACCAGACTGTCAAATCCTGGGGAGTCGCGAGCCCCGAGTTTGGAGTTTCCCCCCCCCACCACGTCACAGTCCGAACTGCAGAGGGAAAGGACAGCAGCAGGAAGGCGAAGCCCGAGCTCCGGCACGTAGTTGGGAAACTTGCGGGTCCTAGAAGTCGCCTCCCCGCCTCTCCGGCCGCCCTTGCAGCCCCGAGCCGAGCAGCAAAGTGAGACATTGTGCGCCTGCCAGATCCGCCGGCCACGGACCGGGGCTGCCTCGGAAACACAGAGGGGTCTTCTCTCGCCCTGCATATAATTAGCCTGCACACAAAGGGAGCAGCTGAATGGAGGTTGTCACTCTCTGGAAAAGGGTGGGTAAGACACTTTTTAATTAAATTCTTTCCCGAAGATTTTTTGTCCTCCCTTTTCTTTGCTGCAGCATCTAACATGGACCAAATCCCCATCTCTTTGATCTTTCCGTGGCTGTGAACTTTCTATGCTGCCCAGCTTTCTGCATGCTTAGAGGTGAACGTGTGGCTTTGGGGAGGGGGGGCCCGTCTTTATTGCAATCTATTTATTTGATTTTTGCCCTTCTCTCCCCCTCCCCCCGTCCCCTCTCCCTCGGAATAAAATATGATGTAGATTTCTGACCGAGCGCTTCCAATGGACATTCTCCAGCCTTTCTGGAAAGATTCTCGCTAATGGATTTCCTGCTGCTCGGTCTCTGTCTATACTGGCTGCTGAGGAGGCCCTCGGGGGTGGTCTTGTGTCTGCTGGGGGCCTGCGTTCAGATGCTGCCCGCCGCCCCCAGCGGGTGCCCGCAGCTGTGCCGGTGCGAGGGGCGGCTGCTGTACTGCGAGGCGCTCAACCTCACCGAGACGCCCCACAACCTGTCCGGCCTGCTGGGCTTGTCCCTGCGCTACAACAGCCTCTCGGAGCTGCGCGCCGGCCAGTTCACGGGGTTAATGCAGCTCACGTGGCTCTATCTGGATCACAATCACATCTGCTCGGTTCAGGGGGACGCCTTTCAGAAACTGCGCCGAGTTAAGGAACTCACGCTGAGTTCCAACCAGATTACCCAACTGGCCAACACCACCTTCCGGTCCATGCCCAACCTGCGCAGCGTGGACCTCTCCTACAACAAGCTGCAGGCGCTCGCGCCCGACCTCTTCCATGGGCTGCGGAAGCTCACCACGTTGCACATGCGAGCCAACGCCATCCAGTTTGTGCCGGTGCGCATCTTCCAGGACTGCCGCAGCCTCAAGTTTCTTGACATCGGATACAATCAGCTCAAGAGTCTAGCTCGCAACTCTTTTGCCGGCTTGTTCAAACTCACGGAGTTGCACCTGGAGCACAACGACTTGGTCAAGGTGAACTTCGCTCACTTCCCGCGCCTCATCTCCCTGCACTCGCTCTGCCTGAGGAGGAACAAGGTGGCCATTGTGGTCAGCTCGCTGGACTGGGTTTGGAACCTGGAGAAAATGGATCTGTCCGGCAATGAGATCGAGTACATGGAGCCCCATGTGTTCGAAACCGTGCCGCACCTGCAGTCCCTGCAGCTGGACTCGAACCGCCTCACCTACGTCGAGCCCCGGATCCTCAACTCCTGGAAGTCGCTGACTAGTATCACCCTGGCTGGGAACCTTTGGGACTGTGGGCGCAACGTGTGCGCCCTGGCCTCCTGGCTCAGCAACTTCCAGGGGCGCTACGATGGTAACTTGCAGTGCGCCAGCCCGGAGTACGCGCAGGGGGAGGACGTCCTAGACGCCGTGTACGCCTTCCACCTGTGCGAGGATGGGGCCGAGCCCACCAGCGGCCACCTGCTCTCGGCAGTCACCAACCGCAGTGACCTGGGACCGCCGGCCAGCCCGGCCACCACGCTCACTGATGGCAGGGAGGGGCAGCTCGACGGCACACTCGAGCCAGCTACCGTGGCTCTCCCTGGCAGCGAGCACGCGGAGAATGCAGTGCAGATTCACAAGGTGGTCACAGGTACCATGGCCCTCATCTTCTCCTTCCTCATCGTGGTCCTGGTGCTCTATGTCTCCTGGAAGTGTTTCCCAGCCAGCCTCAGGCAGCTCAGACAGTGCTTTGTCACGCAGCGCAGGAAGCAAAAGCAGAAACAGACCATGCATCAGATGGCTGCCATGTCTGCCCAGGAATACTACGTTGATTACAAACCGAACCACATTGAGGGAGCCCTGGTGATCATCAACGAGTATGGCTCGTGTACCTGCCACCAGCAGCCCGCCAGGGAATGCGAGGTGTGATGGTCCGAGTGGCTTCTCCACCCGCGCACTACCAAATACGCCTGGGCGACCGGGGCTGGCCGGCCAGTGCCAGGCTGGGGTCTCCTTGTCTGTGCTCTGACATGCTCCTGGACTGAAACTGTAAGGGGATCTCTCCCAGACACTTGACATTTTAGCTTTATTGTGTCTTAAAAACAAACGAACAAAAAAACGAAATCAAACACAACAAAACCCCCACCCCACAACCTTCAGGACAGTCTATCTTAAATTTCATATGAGAACTCCTTCCTCCCTTTGAAGATCTGTCCATATTCAGGAATCTGAGAGTGTAAAAAGGTACCAATCATTGATTTTTTTTTTTTTTTGTAAACTAAAATGTTTAAAATAAAATAGCATTTACAGTTTTTACAGACTGGTGTAACCTAAATGAATTGTTGCCTGTATTAAAAGAGAAGCAACAGTTAAAATTGCCTTCCCTGTGGGGTTGGAGGGGGAGGGAAGGGGGGCCCACTGGCTAAAAGGAAAATTCAAAAATGTGGGACGAAAGTAGACTCAATTTGAAATACGAAGGACAAACAAAGCTTATCAGGTTGATTTACCCGCATAAGTAAAGACTGAGGGAAAAAAAATTGCAAGCCTCTTTATATTATTTGTATGGGTGGGGGTGTGGGAATTGCAGTGACAGCCAACCACCTTAAGAAAAGTGAAAGGTGGACTGAGGACTGAGTATCATCGCTCAGCCTTTAAGGCAGAGATCACTGCAAATGGCTTTTAAAAGGCAGTGCCAGACAGTTTGTCCTATGAACAAGAAACATTTTTGCACTTAATGTAACCATCTTTCAAATCAATTCAAAAGCTTACCCCCAAATGCCAAACATCACTGTTAATTCTTCTATGCCTTTGAGTCACCAGACTTAGTAGCACTTTCATGCCCTTTTCCATACCCTCCCCAGTGAAAGAGTCCCTCACCCCCAGCCCTCCGTGGTCTGACTGAGGGCAGTAAGGCAGAATCCAAATATGAATGTTGTGATTCTGGAGCACCTCGCTAGGACTGCAGCAAGCTTGGAATCTCATCAGGGAGAGCACCCTCCTAGCTGCTGTGGGGAATGGTCATAAATCCTACCTCAGGATGTGTGCCTACAGGATGATGACTTACAGCAGACTTCAGGGCAGAGGTGCTCCAGAAGTGATGGGGGTGGGGCGGGGTGGGGTTGGGAAGATCGTTTGATTCTGTGTCTGCATATGACTGAGAAGAAAATTTATTAAGTCAGGATTGAAAAGCTGCCTCTTCTAAGATTGCCCTTTTGTGGAATGCTTTCCCCCCCCCCTGTGTTGTTTTACCTTTTTCTGTGCTAGGATCAGTGATTGTCTCCCTCCCTCCCCCCTTGATAAGTTTTCAGGTCCATTGTGGAGGTTTATGTTGTTTATTAAACTTAAATTAAAGAGCAGCAGTTGTGCCGGGAAGGGGGAGGGGGAAGAGTATGTTTGTTGGATGGGAGGCATCTTTCACTAGTTTCCAATTTTAAGCAAATGTATGATTGAAATAAACTGTTATGGATGGCAGATGGTGAAAACTGAACCAATGTTGTGCATGTCCAGAAGTCTTTCTCAACCTCAGGTGCTCACCCCCATGAATGGTACTGCAGACTGACTTTTTTTTTTTTTTTTTTTAAGAGAAAGGTCCAAATGGCAGGAGGCAGGATGGGGGGGGAGGGGGGATAACATACCATTATCTCCCCAGTGGTAAATGTCACCTACCTAAATAGGCAAAACCAGCTGTTTGAAATGCAGAATGGCATCACCAGGAGGTTTACTTAAGATAGGACTGGTAGTAGGTTTCTATCTAGGGAGAAAACAGTATGCCTTAAAGTATTGCTTTAAGAGGCTTTTTCCAGAGAAATATTTTGCAAATGTCTCTAAGATGATAAGAAGGGAAGGGAGCTACACACACACACACACACACACACACGCAGAGAGAGAGAGAGAGAGAGAGAGAG
>PVHY01033323.1:0-11266 GCA_004024945.1 Uropsilus gracilis
GGGGTCCAAACGCCTGCGGGGAAGCCCCACTGACTGCCCCACATCCCCACACAGGTGGGTACTCTCCCCACCAGCTCTGGCCACTGCGGTCAGCTCTCACTCCAGGTCTTTTTACAACCGCTGCAACACAAGCACCATCCTTGGACTTCCCAAGATACCCTTTCAGTTTTGCTTCTCCAAAGTCTGGTTCAAGAGAGGACGAGAGGCGAGGGAGAAAAAGAACTCGAATCTTGCACGAATCTTGCTCAATCGGTATCTTCTCCCTCTGAGTCTTCTTGGCTTAAGCCAGCCCGCAGCACGTCCTCCCCTCTGTGGACAGAACAGCTACATGCTCTCTCCTGGACTTGACCTCCTCTTCCCATTTTGTCCCCCCTGCCCCGCCCAGCTGTAGAGTCTCCACACTGTCCTCTCTGGCCAAACCCAGAGTTAGGTCACATCTTTTCCTCGCCTACCAGGACCCACATCTCTGAGTCAGCGACTGAGACAGGTATTTGGGGGAGTCTGGGTCAGGTCCAGTAGTGAGTCACCTCCAGTTCATCAACCATTGCTGCTGCATAATGTCATTATTCATGAACTGTCATCTTCAATTTGCTAGACAGCAGGGCTCAACTGGACTTTGTTACCTGAGTGTGACTTATTGGTCTGCCATGAGCTCAGCATCAAGTATACACCTTATCTCTGGTCCAAAAATGAAGCATCATCCTCAGAGCATCTCCTAGGGTGCTGGTCACTCCTTCTGCTCAGTCCTGTATTTCAGACCTTGGAAAAAGATTCTCTGTGAACATAATGAATGGGAAGAGTCCTGGAGATATAGAGGCACAGCCTGGCCCAGCTGTGCCACCCCTGCCCAACCCTCCTTGGCCTCCAGTCTTGTGCTGGCACCCCAGCTGCAGCCCATGTCCTCTGGGATAGATCAATGTTTCCTTTGCTTTCCTTCCTTCCATGACAGATCAAACTGACCTGCCAATTTAGCGTTGGGGTTGGATGGTGGCTTTCTTCATATGGGGCAGGAAAGAACTTTTCTGGGTATGGTAGGATAATGCTGTGCCCATAATCATGGCTTTGAAGACCCAGAGGCCTGGACTCAAGTTCCAACTTTGCCCTGCTCCTCTTTAGCAATAACATAATCTCTCTGAGTTCCTCACATTTTAAATGGGAACAGTAATGACAAAGTCATAGGACTGTAATGAGTATTTGATAACATTGTGTATGTAAATGTCCAGTACGTAGTAAGTTTCCTGAAATGATCCTGCATTGCCACTGCTGTTTTAGTAGTAGTAATAGTGGTAATAGTAGTAGTAGTAATAGTAGTAGTAGTAATAGTAGTAGTAGTAGTAGTAGTAGTAGTAGTAGTAGTAGTAGTAGTAGTAGTAGCAGTAGTATCATATCATCGCTATTCTCCCTAGGCTAAAGTCAGCTTTAACTTAAGGTGAATTTATCTTTTTTTCCACATCCTCAGCACCAGGCAGAGTAAATAGTGGCTAAATTAAATTTCTGAGGTGAGGAACCCTGGAGAGAGGAAACAGGGTTTGCAAAGGCACAGTGGTAGGAAGGTGAATGGTATGTGCAAAGAAAATTATATCAAAAAAATATGCAAGTATTGGCTACATAGGAGCCAAACAAATACCCTAACCAACCCTTCTATCTAAGAAGTTATTATTCAACCCAAGTCACAAAGACTTTTTCTCATTTTTTTTTCTTTTATACCTTTCGGGTTTTTTCTTTTTATATTTCATCTTATGGTTTTGTCTTTTATACATCTGGGTTTTACATTAAGTTCTATAATCCATTTTGAACTACAGTTCT
This sequence comes from Uropsilus gracilis, assembly GCA_004024945.1. NCBI lineage: Eukaryota > Metazoa > Chordata > Mammalia > Eulipotyphla > Talpidae > Uropsilus > Uropsilus gracilis. Next base: position 1,807 of record PVHY01033323.1, read on the forward strand.
TTTCTTTCTTTCTTTTTTATGTGGGGGGGGAGGAAGGAGGACATATGGATGTTCATATTTTCCAACATTATTCTTTAGAAAAAAAGATTGCCCTTTCACCACTGCGTTCCCTTTGTACTTCTCAAAAACTAATTAACTACGCATATGTGACTCTACTTTTACATTCTTTTGTGTTCTGTTATTATAACTGTCTTGATTACTCTAGTTTCAGAGTAATTCTTAAATTCTGGGAGTGTGATTCCACCTACTTACACTGTTTCCTTATGCTCTGCTTTCTCTAGTGGCCTTTTAGGCCAGGAAATTGAGGGGATAGAAGCTCCAGGACCCTGATGTGGCTGTGCAGGCTTCCAGAGTTCATCTCCTATCACCCTGCCTCTAAGAATGCTGACAAGCTTGGTTCTCTGCTTTTACCCAGTACCGCCAGGCCTCTAAGACTTTGCTTGCACTGTCACTTCTTCCCGGAAGGTCCTGCCCTCTTCCACCCTAACCTTTTTCCTTCTCCTGGTTAACTTGGATCATCATCCTCCAAGGCTCAGCAAGGGAGGCTCACCTGCAAGGCACTACAGACGACTTCCCCAGGCTGGCCAAGTACCCAGTTCTCTGCCTCCATACTCCCAGTTCAAGCTATCCTGTACCTGAGCATTTACCAGTTAGTCAATAGACACATGAAGAGACTCTGTCTTCTTCTGTCACCAACACCAAGGCCCAGAATGTCTTCTTCAGTGGGTCCCACCCAGTGCACAGCCCAGGCACTAGTAAGTGCCAACTTAGGGCTCTTTGCCATTTTTTTCTTCCTTTCGCCTGGTATTCGTAGTCAGAGATCTTAAGAGTCCCAGGTAGTGGAGAAGGGTACTCAGAAAAGCCTCACTCCTGAGAGAAAAGGAATTTCCCTTAAAGAAGAGGGAGTTTCAGGCCGGGCACGGTGGCTCGTGCTTGTAAGCTTCAGCCTATGAAGCAGCCGGGGCTAGGGATCGCGGTTCAAGTCCCGCCAGGGGCCCGTAGCGAGACCTAGTTCCAAAAAAAATAGCTGGGCGTGGTGACGCGCGCCTGTAATCCCAGCTACCTGGGAAGCTGAGGCTGGGGATTGCTTGAGTCTGTGGTACCCCGGGCAATGAGAGCCTGCGGTTCCACAGGCAAAAATAGCGAGACCTAGTCTCAAAAAAAAAAAAAAAAAACAAGAGGGAGTTTCAGGAGGAGTTCCAGGGGCATCAGCAAGGCCTCTTTGGAAGGTTCCTACACAAGTCATGCAGCACTGTGGCCAAATGTCAGCTGGAGCCAGCCTCCCAGATCTGAGCATCTGAATCCACTGCTGACCAATCACCAGGGAAACTTACTTCCTGCCTCTTTCCCGCCTCATCTTACAGTTTTCTCACCTACAAAAGGGAATAATCAAAGTATGTCTTCTTTGGTTTGCTGGAAGAATTAAATGAGTCACTGTAAAAAGAAGCCAAAGAGAAAGGTACTTGGGTTCAACTGAAGCACCACTTGCTCCAGGCAGAGAAGCAACTTTGTGAGAAGCCATGGGCAGGAGTGCAAAAAAAAAAAAAAAAAAATTAATAAAAAGTAAATGTGTAAACACATGTATAAATAAGTACATATCACAGATGAGTAGAACATAATAAATAGCCAATTAACTTGAGTTGTCATTATTTGAGAATTGAGACTCCTTTGATATTTACTACTGTCAAAAAATATGAGTACAGCTTCTTCCTATTCATGTCACACTCCCCCCCCCACCCAACTCAAGGTCAAGTTCAAAGGGTCAAAGTCATGGCTCTCTATTTCAATACTGCTGCTCTCAGGAGCCACATACTAGAGAACAAGGCACAGCCAGCACTTTGCCTTGGTGTCTCTGTGAACCACTCATGTACTTAGCATGTGGGAAACCTGCCTGCTAAGGCCTGAGCTGGGAGTCATACCCACATGGTCCAGAGTCCTTGGGCTGAGGCACGTCAGTGACACTTCACAGCCCAAGCAACTGGCCAATCTGCTATATAGGAGGAAATCACTTGCTAGGGGCCCCTGGAAGCATACCCTGTTTGCCCTTGAGGTTCAACTTCCCTTGAGATGGAGGTCAAGAGAATACCCAGGTTTTTATTCAGGGCAGAGCAATAAAAACACCCTGAGGGTGAGAAGAATCAGGTATAGAGGGAAGAGAGGGGGAAGGGAGACAGAAGTGGGGGGGTCAAGTCCCAACTTCCTTTCACTGTGTGAGGTACTTTACTTACTAGAACTTCGGGTTCCTCATCCTCCCAGTCCACTGCCCTCCCTCCACAGGGTAGTTGCCTCTTTGAACGGCACCTGTCACCTTAAGGAGCAAAGGTGAGAGCAGGAGAGGAGCCCATCCTAGATCCCAAGCCACAAGTCTACCTGTGTACTCTAAATGGGGGTGAGGGAGTGGGGTAGCCTTTATGTTCCTCAGAGCCCCAGTCAATGCCCTGTAGGGAACAAAAGACTGAGAAGAGAACCACCTCTACTTCTTGGTCAGTCTGCCCACCTCCCTCAGCACCTCACACCTGAGCCACAGAAGATGACCTGACTCTGCCCTTCCAGGGAAGGAACACCCTCTGTCTTGCCCCCTTGATCTTGGCTGGACTCCTAGCTGCTTGGTGTGCTCCTTCCAGTCCCAGAACCAAGAGCAGTAGAGGTCCAAGCTGCTGCAGAGCCCTATACCTAAGTGCAGGGCAGGATGGAATGGAGGAGACACTGCCTTTTCCAGAGCCTCAAGAAGGAGGGCAGAGCATTCTTTTCAGTCCATTCAGTTGCTCAGCTATTTCCTGCCCTGCTCCAGCACCCAGCATGCTCCACCTGCTCTTACTTAACCATTTCCTGTTTACCACCTGCAGCCTCCAAGCTAGACTGCAGCCAGGGGTCCAGTAAGATTCCCCCGATTGATGCCTGGACTTTTGTCTAGGGTGGAAGCACCCTGGTCCTTCCTTTCAGGCAACCTAATTAATCCCAGCTAAAATGAGCCCTGACTCCCCAGGGGTTAGGACATGGGCTTGAAAAGGATAAAAATCCTTCTTGGCCCAGATACCACTACTCATAACTAGTAGACACAAGAACCCCCATGGTCCTTTCACTTATAAGTTTCCTCTATGTTGCCCGCTTCCTTAGGGAGAAACCTTTGGAGGTGTCCTAATGACAGATTTGGGGAACCAAAAGCTTGGTCCCCATCTCAGCACCACCCTTCTTACCTCAAAACCTTGGGCAACTTTCACAACAAATGTGGGTCACACTTGGTTTTATTCTCAGGGGATAATAATAACAAGATGTGTCTCCTAGGGCTACAGTAGCAAAGGTACCATAGCATGTATGCACATCTTCCTGGTACAAAACAAGTCAAACAATGCCTACTGACACTCTATAGGGCTAGAGGAAAAATGGAAGCAACCTAAGTGCTTGCCGAGAGGGGATATAATGGAGATGTGTTCCACCCACACAATGGAGCACTTACTCAGCCCTAAAGAGAGATGAACTATTGCCATCCCCAGAGAAATGGAAGGAGCTCAAGGGAATTAAGTGCAGTAAAGCAAGTCAGAATGATGAGGACAAACATTGGATGTTTACATAGCAGATGACAAAGAAAAATATTTTTAAAATAGTGGACACTAGCAAATGCAATGAGGTTTCTGAGGCTAAGAGGAAAGTTGGAGGGAGAACAGTTCAAAGGGATAGATGGGATAGCAATGGCAGGAAAAAAAATGCTTTTTTATATGTAGCCCTTTGGGAAAGATGGTAAGAAAGTTCTGGCTTCTGTGCCCTCTAAAAGTTGGCATGGAACAAAACACTAGAAGGTAAGAGAGTTTCTCACCTAATACTTACTGGTGGCAGAAATCTCCCAGCCCCAGCAGCACAGCAGTATGGGAGTGGACAGACAGGAAAAGAGTTGGGGCAGAGACACCATGGTTCTTTCTAAGGAACTGCAAGTGGCAGCGAGACCACATATGCGGCCTGGGAACAAATTGACCATCAAAGCCATCTCTGCAATGCAAGGCCCTTTGTCTCGTGGCCCCAGCCTCTTCTCTGTAAAGCAGGGCTTCTCAGGTTGGACACTGTTGACACTGGGGCCAGGTTGTTCTTTGTAGTTGCGGATGTCCTGTGCATTGTAAGGTGTTTAGCAGCATTTTTAATCTCCACACATAAACACCAATGGCACTCCCCTCCTGCTGCTAGTTGTGACAGCGAAAACTATCTCCAGATATTGAAAGAAGTTCCAGGGCCAGGAGGGGTAGAGACAAAACACCCACCTGCCTCCTTTAAGAACCACTGCTCTAAAAAAATAGCCAGGGGTAGTAGGGTGGAGCCCCTCAGCATCCCCATAGCCCACCCCATTCGCTACATTTTGCTGGGCCTTCCTTCCCTTCCCACTTTACCGCACCTCCAGGCCTGGCTGGGCTGTCTCCCCAACATGCAGTGAATGGAGTGATGCCAATTTCCTCACAAATAGGCCACCCAAAGTCAGCCCCAAAGCACAGGCAACCCACTGCATCTCGGGAAGACAGCCTGGCCCAGATGGTGGCAATTAGCCTATGGGCTGACTCAGCGAGAAAGGGCAGAAAGTGATTGGTGGAGGGGCCTGGGGATGTAGAAGAAGAATCCAGCACCTTAGATGAGCCAGAGAAGGCGGCCATGAGGCTGAGGTGAGACCACAGGTGGTGTGCATGTGCCATGGCCTCAAGCCTTCTGTTTGTCTGGTCAGCAGCCCACCCTGGGAGGCCACAAGGAGCTGAAAGAGCGGTCAGAGTCAGAGCTGCCAGGCATGGCCTGTCAGAAATCCAGAGATGTTCAGCCAGACTAGACTCTGAACAGTCAATGAACCCAGCTGCAGTCAAGTTTAGCGCCTTACATGGAGCTGGGAGCTGAGGTCACAAAGCTTCCAGTGCAGGGGTTATATGAGCGCCCTCTCTCCAACAAAGGGACAGAAGAGTCAGGAGAAAATCAACATGCTTCACTAGGTAGGTGACTTTGGAGCCAGTTTTGCCAGATAAGGAGGAATTCACTAGCTGGAGAAGGAGGTGTAAGGGACATGTCAGGAAGGAGGTACAGTCCATGCATCGGCCAGGGCACCCAAAGTGCAGGAAAAGGCTGCAGCCCTATGGAGCTGATATAGGACCACCTACCCCCCAACCCAGTGAGAAGAATGGTGTAGTTCTTGGGTAATGGGCTATGAGGATGGATGAGTCTGTCTTCCCCATGGGAAACTGGCTTTGGGTCTGATGATAAAGGAGTAGTTTACACTGTGGCTCCCCTCCCGGATTTCCATCACTGAAATTCAGTTCACCTTGACACCAAGGTAGAGCTGCCCTGGTGTAAGAAGTTAGTCTTTCGTCACCCAAGACACAAGAGTCCAAGCGCTGCTTGACTTTGGTCAGTGCTACAGGGAAGACACGGAGCCCTCCCTACTGGGCCCTGCAGGAAGGTGGCAGTCATCTGGCCCACGACCTGCAGGCAGGAGGCAAAATGTGGTGTCTTTGAGATGGCCCAGAAAACCTTTCTTTGCCCAGTACTAATCACACTGCTAGGGCACTAAAGTCCTCCCTCCTCACTTTGCACTGACCCACTAGGGCCATACCTTTTCTCCAGGCCATTCTGGGAAGTCACCATAGACATCAAGCCAGGCCTTGAAAGCCCCAGGGCAGGGAGAAGATGGAATGGAGCAAGCCTACCCTGGACCCAGCCCTTGCAAGGAAACGCCTCCCTCCTGCCCTGCCCCTGTGAGCCTGTCCCATCCCACCCAGTCCCAGAAGAGGGCTGGAACCATTTCCATTCCCAACATGTCTGGGCCTCTCCTTTCTTGCCTAGGTAGCTCTTCTGGGAAAACCTAAAATAGCTGAGCGGGCTTTTCAGGATTGGCTTGATGCCAGGAACAGAGGGAGGGATGGGCTGGTTGTACTACAGAAATCTTATAGGGTGCTGAAGTACTTTCTTTGGAGAAATAGGGGCTGTCCCAGCTGTGGGATCCAGAGAAGAAGGGGTACAAACCAAGCTGGTGGCAGTTTGGGCAGTGGGATGGAATGGATGCTTTCAAAGACTGGCTCCAAAGGAAGCAAAATCACAGATTCCAAAGGTTGAATTTGCAACCTTGATAAATATTTGAGGTTAAAGCAGGAGTTCGCTTTCTGTGGACATCTACACAATCCTAAAACAAACAGTGATGTGTGTGTGTTTGTGTGTGCACACATGTTGGAATAGTATAAATACAAGATGTAAATACAAGATTTACTCTCCTTTCTTCCATCTGTCTTCCTAAGATTTCCTAGGGTACTTCTAACATGAAAATCTGAGATTCTGCACCCATGGCTGCCTTCTCTCCCTTTACACCTACTTCAGAGGAGACAGCTGCTTTAGGCCATCTATTTTCTTGATGGGCACCTGGATATTCTACTCTAAAGATGAGGCTGTAGCTTTGGAATGTGCTTCTGGTCACCCTGCCTTTCCCGTAGACGCTCACTACCTCATACTTAGCTCCCCATCCCAATTCCATCCCCAGCTACCATCACCAGTTAACCTTCCTAAAATATTACTTTCACTGGTCACCCATCTTTGTCCAAGGAACATTATTCAAAATCCCTAGCAGGACATTCTGGACCCTCCACATACTAATCTTCCACCTCTTGATATTTCATTGACTTTCAGATATGCCTCTGTGAAGGGGAGTTGCCATTTTCCTCACTGCCTTTTATAGGCATCCATCTTGGATTACAAGTTCCTGTTATTCCAGTATGTCCTGGGTTTCCTGAGTAGGGAAGTTACTAGGAACTAGGGTTGGAGCTGAATGATGAGGTGGATCCATACAGCACAGAAGACACTGGTCTGCCTCTTTTGTTTCTATGGCCCTGACTTGCACCCTTGTATTAGTGGGAGAGGAAACACATAGGAGAGCCATGTGGAGGAGAGACATATAAAGACATTTCCAAAGATATTTATTTATTTATTTATTTATTTATCTATCTATCTATTTATTTATTTATTTATTTATTTATTTATTTATTTATTTTAAATATTTTTGTTTGAGACTAGGTCTCGCTATTTTTGCCCATGTTACCACAGTTTCATGTTGCCCGGGGTACCACAGACTCAAGTGATCCCCAGCCTCAGCTTCCCAGGTAGCTGTGATGATAGGCGCATGAACACCCAGCTATTTTTTTGGAACTAAGTCTTGCTACATTGTCCGGAGCAGGACACGAACTGTGATCATCAGTCCCAGATGCAACTCCATGTAAACTGTAGTTTACAGGCACACTCCACTGTGCCCAGCTCAAAAAGTATTTAATAAAAACACATGGGTGAGAGACATGTGAGAAAGATGTTCCTGATCCTTAGTCCATTATCTAGACCTTCTGTTAGGGTTACGTGGTATATTTTGAATTTTTAAATTTTTCCTTCTAACCCAACTCTCTGGCCTCTACCTAATTCCTTTCTTGTGGCTCCTTGACAGAAGGTACTTTAGATATGTGCCAACCTTCAGGCCTTTAACAGCTTTGTTTCAGGCCAAATCAGTTTGTCTGTGTATTTGTTCATGAGGAGATAGGCGACTTTTGAAGTTTTATTAGAAACATCCTTTCTTCTCTTCTTTCTATGCACACTAATTCTATTAAAAATATTTCACACAAATAGTCTGCTTCCTTGCCTTTTTAAGCACAGATGAATGTATCCCTTTTAGACCATGTACCCCTTAACAGCTTAGGGCTCCTGGATACATTTAGTCATGTGCTAACAATTATCTGCTCACCATTTCCACATGTACCTGGAATATTTTTCTGTCTTTATCTTTCCAGATCTTTCTCACCAATACTTAGGAACCTATCCGTAGGTAACATTCCCATCACAAGGACCCTTCCACTGAATCTCCCACCCAGGAAAATCTGTTGGGTTTAAATCCAGAACTCTTCCTTTCTTGATGACCTCATTATCTGTTCATCTCACTGTAGTCTCTTCACATACTGCTTACATTGTCAACCACCTTCCCAAAGATATCAGATAGCAAGATTTAGATAGAAAAAAATAAGACTCAGTTAAATGTGAATCTCAAATAAACAACAAAAAATTTTAGTGTATCTCACATATGATTTGAGACAGTAAAAATTTATGTGTGGCTTCTCAGAAATTCAATTTTACCTGGGCAGTCTATATTTTATCTGGCAACCCAACAAAGAAATCATAAACACTTGTCTAGTACTTCCATCTCCCTTAGTGTCTGACACACAGAGGGATTCCTCAGGCCCCCTGTTGTTGATTGATTGATTCTCTTTTTATTCAACACAGAATGACAGTTTTTTAATCTGTACTTGGCCCCAAAATACAGAGTCTATTTAAATGTCTTTGGTCCTGTCTAAACATCTGTAACAAGCTCATAGCAGGTCACCTATGAAAATGCCTCTTCCTTACCTACCTCAATTTCTCTCTGAACATTGGTCCTCAAGACTGACTACCATCAGATGAGTTTTAGGCAATATAACTACACTTTTTGCTACCCAAAAGAGGCAGTTGCTCTATACCCAATCTGCCTTGTTTCAGAGCTCAGGTAGCATTAGTGGTCATGAATCCTCAAACAAATGATTTAATATCTCTGGGTCTTAATTTCCCCATCTGACATGACTGTGTGTATTTAATGAGATGGGCACAGGAATTGGTGATTATACTTGAAATTGGGTAAGAAAACAGGGTACTTAACTAAACTTACAAACAGGAACACCTGGCCTTTTAAACCTGGCCTTTTAAACAACCACTCATCAGGTTTATCCTAGCCCACATGAGCAGTAGCAAGACCACACTAACCTTAAGAGGAGGAAAAAACAAGATTTATTCACTAAGATGATGAAATAGACAAAAGTCACTGAGTGTAAAATGGACCCCCTTTGATTATCTTACGAACCAATTCAGTCTCTAGTCCAAAAAACTGCTCATGGGTCCTTAGTCATACGTCCACAAAATGGCAGCTGTCCCACCTTCAAGCCAAATGCAAAAACCAAGATGGCGTCATCAATCCTCCTCCAAAGACACAGCTCTACTCACTTCATGCCAAATGTAGAAACCAAGATAGCATTGCTGATTCACTTCCAAAAGGCACAGCTCCAAGCCTTCTTTCAGGCCAAACCACCAAGAATCAATTGAAGCAGCAGCAACAAAAACTTCAGACATCTCACAATGAGAACAGCAACACTCCAAGTCCTCTTCATGTCTCCAGACAATTCCCAAGCTTTGCAGTTTCAAAGTTGAAGCAAGTTTTCAAGTACCAGATTTTTAGATCAGCTTACATAGTTCACAGGTTTCCCCAACATGCTTCCCTGGACTCCTCACCAGCCTGGGTTAGGGATGGAAGCCCATAGCATGGCTTCCTTCCCTGCCCTGCCGCTGCACATGGCAGCGGCAGGCCCGTGGCTTCCAGCCTCCCGGCTGCTCCTCTGCTCTCCCACATCTCTCTCTCTCTCTCTCTCTCTCTCTCTCTCTCTCTCTC
>PVHY01033324.1:0-11179 GCA_004024945.1 Uropsilus gracilis
CTGGGTAGCATGCTATTGTGATAAAAAGAAAAAATATATTCATAGTTATAGATACATATATATTGTAGCATATTCCTGGAAAGAAAAAAAGAAACTGGTATCATGAGTTGGAGATAAATTGAGTAGCTGGCAGACAGAGGAAAGAAGGAGAGTTTGAATTCTTTAGTTTGCGTAGTTTTGGGATTTTGTATCACTTGAAAATTCCTGTTACATTTTGCTTCATGAAGGGGATACACTCTAAGACGTGCTGTTAGGCAACTTGGTCACTGTGTAAATGTCACATTGTGTAATCCACAATACCTAGAGTGTGTTATACAAAGACAAGATGGTCTATTGCACACCCAGGTGAGATCATGTAGCTTGTTGGGGGCCTGTCATATATATGGTCCGTTGTTGATTGCAATGTCCTTGTATGACACATGACTATTATCATGTGTTCCACAGGAGAATAAAGAAAAGCAATAAAAATATTGATCCCAACAGATAAAAAATAAACATAGTAATAGTAGGGAATACCAGACAAGATGGGTGTGCAGTTCTCACATACTTTCACTCTCCTATCCAAACGCTTCTCTGTGGGGCCTGGACCACCTCTAATCATTGCAATAACTGTGACACATGTCCTCTCTGGTTGGGTTTCTATTTGGGCTTCTTCCTGCTTGGTCACATCAGCATCTAGACTGGCAGGGTAACTTGACTGAGTAAAAGCTTTAGGCTCTGAGCTCCCTGGCAGCCAGAACTTCCACCAGCCGTATGTGTTTTTGAAAAGGTGGAAAGAATTCAGCAAGCAGCAGAAAACATGTATTACTGTTTCTGACATTTTTACAGCAGATGTGCAAATGGGTTTCCCTGTTGAACCCCCATTTTGTGAGGACAACCGCACCAGATGCTGCTGAGGCATATCCATCTGTGATACAGTCACAGGACGTGGAGATTGTCTTCAGCCCCGCTTGGAGGCAAAGATGAGTCCAGGGACCTCTTGGCCTCCTTGGCAACAGGTGTGGTATTTTGCCAGGCACTGTTGGCTTTGCAGGAGGCAGTGCTCAGAGCCCCTCCCCCACCAAGTGTCTCCTCGCTATTGTTTTTATGTTATTTCCATGAGTTCAGACTTGGCCTGGGGCCCAGATGGCCTTGGGGCTGATGGCTGAGCACAGATGCTGGGAAGCTTTATGTTGATGGTCCAGTCTTTGTTTGCAAACAGCTATACTGCTGCCTGAGAGTCCTCACCCTTGACAGGGTTGTGTGAACTTCTGAGTTCTGCTTTGTGAAAACCAGTGACTGTAAAAGCTAAGTGGAGGTAATTCAGCCAGACTGCAGCCTCCACTAGTCAGAGGAGGTCTGGACCCCACTCCCTTCCCTGGTGATATTCTCTCCTGTGGGGAAAGTTCCATCTTCTGCTCTTCACACTCATGACTTAGGCAGACCTTCAACTCCATCCTCAGCCTCAGGTGTGGTCAAGACGAGAGTCCTGGCCAATCAGAACACCCCATCCCTATGTAGAGATTGGTTAAAGGTTGAGTACATAGCCCATTGTGAAACTGAAATGGGGTGAAAAAAGAAATAAAAAGACTTTTTGACTTGAACTGGAAACACCTATGCCTGCTTCTCTCTATGAAGCAGGCTGTAAGCAGTTAATTAGCATTTTTACTGGTCACCTACTATTGGTATGCAAAAATCAGCTACCAGCTTCTCTCAGCTTTCTTCCTCTCTCTCAGACCTAAAAAGAAAAAACTTAGAAACACAGTTTAAACTTTAGACTAGTTTGCCTCAATTTACCCTCTTCTAAACTTCCGTGGGTTCTTTCCACCATCCCCAGCCTTCTCACCAAAATTCCAAGTCAAAGCAAGACTTTCAGAGTGCAGACTAATTTATTTCTAGCAAAGTGATTACCTACAAAAGGAAACGTGTAAGTAAGACTCTAAATAACTTTAACATTGTCCAAAGTCCTTTCCCAGATTGCCTACAAATGCCCAGTCTCTCAGTCCTGATCATCTCACCAACATCAGTCAGAGTTCATTTCCACGTGTCTGACGGCATCTTTCTTTGGCGTGTTCCTTTGGCGTGATCCAACTCTTTCATGCTGTCTTTTCCTTGCCCTCCTCCAAGTAGTAAAAAGAAGCTCCATAGTACTGGAACCAGCAAAGAAGTTTTAAATTTTATTTATTTATTTATTTGTTTGTTCGTCCGTCCGTCCGTCCGTCCGTCCGTCCGTCCGTCCGTCCGTCCATCCATCCATCTATCTATCTATCTATCTATTTATTTTTTTTTTTTTTTAAGGCCTGGCATTTGCACAGCCTCTCCCAGACACAAGTTAAACTCAGCAAAACAAACTCCAACCCGGAGTTCAAATCTCCAAACTCCTTAACTTCCTTTAACAGACACACTTCTAGCCTGGGCCAGTCAAAGGCTGCAGGCCCCAGGCCTTGGCCACATGGCCAAGCTCACGTGGCTCACATCTTCATCCCACAAAATGGCAGAATCCAAACCTGAATCTGAATCCAAATCTGAATCCTTTCTTGATTCCAACCCTCTTCTTGTATTTGTTTTCTGTTTTCCCACCTTTCAGGAACAGCTCCTAAATTATTACATTACAAAAAAAAAAACAAACCTATTTTACTTTTTTCTCCCCCTTGTATCTTTCTAAAAGGAAATTTTAATTAAGGTCATTTTCACATTTTAGCATATCTTTCTTGAAATCTTCAATCTTAAACAAGAGACAATGACACCCAGGGGGTAGGTGTCCACTACCAATTGGACCAGTGAGAGTCCATCCCCATACATTGCCTCCTGAAAAAGTGAGATCACTTTCTCTTGAGTTTCAAAGCTGGAAGAATGTCAGCCTGAGGCTTTTTGAGGCCGTTCTTAGCAGTAAGCTAAGAAAGCCTGCTTGAGAATGGGGCGTGGTAGCACGCGCCTGTAATCCCAGCTACCTGGGAAGCTGAGGCTGGGGATTGCTTGAGTCCATGGTACCCCGGGCAATATGAGCCTGCGGTTCCATGGGCAAAAATAGCGAGACCTAGTCTCAAAAAAAAAAAAAAAAAAATGAAGTCAACACTGATGAAGGCACAAGCCAAAGGTGAAGTCAAATAACAGCAATAGGGCCGCTGGATACAGCTGTGCCTGAAGCTCACCTTTTCCATTATGTTGGCCAAACAAATCCTTTATGTGATTAAACCAGTCTGACATGGGTTCCTGTCACTTGCACTAAAGTGGCAAGTGACAGGGCTCTGCTCTGTCAGTCTCAGTGATGGCAGTGAGGATGGGGAGAGGAGAAGAAAGAAAACCTAGTTGCATGGATTATAATCTCAGGGTAGGGAGGGCACTCAGTGTTTACCGGATGGTCATTTGCTTCTATTTGCCCTTTGCAGAACATCCCCTACTTCATTTCTGGCTGCCCATTTCCTGGCAGGGAATCTCTGATAGCTAGAAAATAAGGCAGTGCATCTGCCAATGAGGGAATGGAACAAACAGAAGGTGGCCTATACCTCCCCTTCCTCCAGCCAGCCTACTCTCAAATGGCAACCCAGATTTCCCGTTACAGCTGGAGCCAGAAAACCTCAATGGCTCCCATCTCACAGTGGAGTGTCTCTGGCCTCACTAAGGCATGGAGACCCCGTGGGGTTTTACCTGCTACCTCTCTCTCTCCATTCCTGAGTCACACCCCCCAAGCCCCAGTCCACAGCTGCTTTGCTCCTTCTAGGACCTCAGGACTCATAGATCTGGCCCTGCTGTTCCTGGCACAAGCTGTTTCCTGCCCCATTGCCAATAGCCAGCTCACCCAGCCCCTTTCCTTCAGGTCTTTCCTCAGATGTCATCTGTGCCTCAAATGCTACGCTGTCACCCTATTTAAAGTTATTTTTAAAAATTCCTTTTTTTTTTTTGAGACTAGGTCTCACTATTTTTGTCCATGGAACCTCAGGCTCATGTTGCCCAGGGTACCACGGACTCAAGCAATCCCCGGCCTCAGCTTCCCAGATAGCTGGGATCACAGGCATGCGCCACCACACCCAGCTATTTTTTGGGACTAGGTCTCACTGTGTTGCCCCAAGTGGGACTTGAATTCTTTAACTCTTACCACACCTGACCTATTAAATGCTTTTCTTATTTTCCCTGCCTCTCCCACTATAAGGACAAGGAATTATCATCTCTGTTGCCCACAGCTATATCCCAGTGCTTAGAACAGCATAGTAGGTGCTCATTAAATGAGTTGGATGCAGCGCCCAATGATCCAACCTGAGCTGTGGGGCCTGGCTCACACACCAGTGCTTCAGTCCCAGGCTTAGGTCCTAAGTGGCTGCCCCAGCGGGTGCTGCTGGCTCGTCTCAGTCTGATGTGGCCGCCTGAGGCGCCGGGTCCCTCGGACACCAGGACTCTTCAGCAACACCGACACGCTCAGCCTCTTCAACCATTGACTATGGCTAGAGGTGGAAGTGGAGAAATCAATATAAAGATTGGCTTCGCAGCAAAGGACAAGAAGAAAAGGCCTCTCCACTTCATCAAGGGGGCGGCCTCCCAAAGGCCGGGGTGGGGGGGAGGGCTGGCAGAAGTGTCTCGGCCACCTTTCACACCCCTGCTTGCACTGGCTGCAAAGTGTGGGCTGAGTCCTTTCCCAAACCTCATTCATGCAGCCTCACCGCACCCCATACCTGGAGGTTCCTCCCAGCTACGCTCTCTGCTCCTAGTTAGGGCCTTGTCAGTGCCACACCCCTGGACAGGTCCACAGGGTTCAAGCCCACCGCCCAGGGCCGGGCCCACAGCGGTGAACAGACAGCTTGAACTCCCTGCCTTGGCAGAGTGCACGCTCCACGCTCCAGGGGGAAGCTGAGAATGAACAGAGAAGTGATGGGTGGTGCTGGGTGATGTAAACGCTGAGGAGACAAATCAGGAACCAGAGGAGATGCTGGGCCCGTGGTGGAGCTTGTGCAGGCACATGTGCTGCTGTCTGGAAGCGTGTGCTGGGAGGTGGAACAGACACTGCAAAGTCAGCATGTGATGGGGACGTACTATAGGAGTGAGTGGGCAAGGGGGAAGAGGGAGCCAAGGTCAGAGGGGCGGTGTGTGTGCGTGCATGTGCACGCGCGCGCGTGCGTGTGTGTGTGTGTGTGTGTGTGGACCCTCACAGGGCTGACACATCTTCTGGTTGAGGCGGAGAGCCATCCAGGGCCCTGAGAACCTCACTATGGCTTCCAGGCTGCTGGGGGAAGGGAAAACCCGGGGCAGGGGCAGGTTAGTGAGGAGACAGCTGTGTCAGTGGCTTAGACAGAGTCCTCGTGGGAGGTGGTGTGCACACTCGCGGACAAAGCCATCCCAAACGCCTTCGCAATCATCCTGCTCGCTGAAGACGTCTTATCAAGAGAAAAATACCTATAGCTGGCTGGAAAATTCTACGAAACCCCCCAAATCTCACATCCTTCTGCAGCCTTCACCTCACCTCTCTTAGGTCTGGCGGCTGTTCACAAGCTTCCCAGCTGTGTCCCCGTGTCTTCCTTGGCTAGGATTTCCTCCTGCTCATTCCTGGCTCCTCGGCCCCTCACCCTGCTCTGTGATGCCTGAGGACTCCCACCAGCACCCCGAGACACCAGCCCTGCCACTCTGGGGGGTGTGGGAGCACAGTAGCAAACCCACAGCGGCCGCTGTGCCTGGCGTCTCTGAGCCCGCTGCGGCCCGCCTGGCGCTGGGCTCGGTGCTGCCACATGACCGACCTCACGGCATTCTTACTGGGTTCTAGGCGCTCTGCAGATGAGGAAGCGGGTTTGGGAATGAGCCCAGGTCACGCAGCTGGCAAGGGGCAGGGCCAGGGCAAGAACACAGGCTGTCTGGCTCCCGTCTCTAAGTGAGGCTTGAGTGTCCGGTGCCTGGATGTAGGGAGCACTGTTCTCCACTCAGAAAGGGGGGGGGGAGCAGCAGCATGTGGCACTAAAGCCAGCTTCAGGAAGGACTTCCTGATACAGGCTTCCCCTGGGGAGCCTCAGAGGAGCCCCCCGGAAGAATCGGGCTGCTCTGACTGCTCAGTTTGGAGCCGGGGGCAGGAGGTGAACACCTGGACGTCTCAGGTTGCTTCGGCCTGGACTCAACTTCCTGGGATCAAGATCCTCCTTTTGCTCTGCGGATACTGTGCGAGTTTGCCAGAGTTGCTGTGGCCCAGCCCCACCGCGGGGGACAAATAAACACAGGAACGCGTGGCCACGTCTGGGGGTCACTGAGGTGGCGTCAACAGCAGATTTCTCTTGAGGGCTGTGAGGGGGAGTCTGCTCCAGGTCTCCCCCTACTTCCGGTGGTTGCTTTAGCTCCTCTTGTCTTGTCAACCTCACCTCCATCTCTACCCTCCAGTCTGCACGGCATACACCTCGGGTGTGGGTCTGTGCCCAGATTTCCCTCCCCCCCTTTTTTGAGACTAGGTCTCGCTATGTTGCCTGGGGTAGACCCGATCCTGCAAACTCAAGCAATCCCCAGCCTCAGCCTCCCAGGTAGCTGGGATTACAGGTGCCCGCCACTGCACCCAGCTGCTTTTTCAAGAACCAGGTCTTGCTATGTTGCCTGGGGTAGTCTCAAACCCACAAACTCACGTGATTCCAGGCCTCTTGCTCCCAGCGCTTGGACTACAGATGTGCGCCACCACGCAGGATAGATTTTCCCTTTTAATGAAGGCATCTTGCCTAGAGCTCAGCCTAAGGCCACCCCCTTATCTAGTTATATCCACAGTTGCCCTGTTTCCAAGTAAGGCCTCATTCTGAGATTGTGGGGGTTGGGGCTCCACCGTAGAGATTGGGGGGACATAATCCAGCTCCTAACAGAGTTGTGTCAGGACCCCCCTGGCCTTCTCTGCAGGTGGGGGACTTCCTCCTGCCCCTCCCCGGGTCCTCCCCCTGAGGCCACACCTCTGTGCCAGCATGGATCTCCCAGAACACTGCTGGTGCAGCCCTCGGAAGCCCCCCTGCACCCAGCTAAGCCTGTAGCCATAAGAAACATTCCGAAAAATGACCGGGCATGGTGGCGCATGCCTGTAGGTGGCAGCCTAGGAAGCTGAGGCTGGAGCCAGGGATCACGGTTTGAGTCCCGCCTGGGGCCTGTAGCAAGACCTAGTGCCAAAAAAATAGCCGGGCGTGGTGGTGCACGCCTGTAATCCTAGCTACCTGGGAAGCTGAGACTGGGGATTGCTTGAGTCCGTGGTACTCTGGGCCACGAGAGCCTGTGGTTCCACGGGCAAAAATAGTGAGACATAGTCTCAAAAAAAAAGAAACATTCTGAAAAATGAATGTGGTCAGCCAGCATGCCCCTTATGTATTCATTTGTTCATTCATTTATTCATTCAGCCAACGAAGATTCCCTGAGCACCTATTGTTCTTGCAGGCTGGGTGACAGGACTGTTGACAGCAAGCATAGTGAGTGACTCATATATCAAGCTAGAAGGGGGTGTTGTGGTGTGGGTGCTGGAGGTTCAGGGGACAGGGAGTGCCCAGAGCTGGTTGGGGCAGCCTCAGAGAGAGAATTGGATATGAACTTACTCTGAGGATATCCAGGGAAAGGGTATTCCGAGTAGAGGGAAACAGCCAGTGCAAAGGCCCTGAGGTTGAATCCAGGTGCAGTGAAATCTCCAGCAACTAGAGTGGACGGGGAGTGGGGTTGCAGGTGGTTAGAGGGCCAATGGCAGCTCATGCTGGACTTTGTGGGCCAGGGAGAGTCTGATATAGTTCCCGAGGGAGATGAGCTCCATGGGAGGGCTTTGCAAATGCGGGACGTGATCTGGCTGATTAGATTTAGCGGGGTCCCTTCGAGGGCCACAGGGGGAATGGGTTGCAGGGGCTCAGGGTGGGACAGGAGGACCAGAGAGAAGGGTCCCGGGGGTGAGGTCCAAGCAGGTAGCCATGGAGGACTTCAGCGGGACTGGCCTGTTGTGGAGGTTTCCCTCGCTCATGCGTTCATGTCCTCAGCACGGCTCTGGGGTCCAGCCTACGACAGCTGCTAAGATGGCCCGAGGCCCAACACCAGAGGTAGCGAACGCCAGGCCGAACAGGACTGGACCCCTTCCCTGAAGTGGCGTCCAGTCCAGAAACAGATATGAATCCAGCAAGTGCAGAGGGGCCGTTAGCACCCTGCGGTGGGCGCTAGAAGGCGAGATGGGGTGGGGGTGGGGATCGTGAGCCGGTCCCATCCAGACAGTCTGGGCACCTTCTTGCTCAAGCTCCTGAAGAGACACATGGAGAAACTAAGGCAGAAGTGGGGCCGTGAGAGATCCGAGGTCACACAGCCGGTCTGTCCCTGGCAGAGCGGGGAGCAGATCTCAGCCTGTGCCTCCTCTGCCTCGGGTCTCCCAGAAGGAGGCTGCAGCCTCCAACCCCATTTGCCAACTGGGCCTCGGCAGGCTGAACCTCCAGCCCACACCCCGAGCTGGGTCTCCCGGCTGCAGCCACCCCTGGCTTGTGACCTCCCAGGGGCTGCGCGAGGGCCGGGGAGCGCGGCCCTGGGCCCCGGGAGCCGCGCTGGTCCCCGCTCGGCCGGGCGGCGGCAGGTCAATGGTGCGTGTGCCGCCCTCATACTCCATCTCATTAGGCCTCCGTTTTCATCTCCCGGTTTCCTGGCAGCCTTCAAATTATCCCATAAAATTTATTTACTATTTCATGAATACATAAGCAGCAGGCAGGCACAAGCTTTTTATATATTTACACTGTATATATTTCACGGGAGACTTATAGCTGTCTCTGAGGCAGAGAGGGGGAGAGGGAGAGAGGGGGAGCAGACGGAGCCGGCAGCTGGCGGCAGAGGGAGGGAGGCTGGAGGCAGGCGCTTGGAGGCCGGGCAGAGACGCGGGGCCTGAGGTGCTACGGCCACAAAGGGTCAAGCTGGCCTGGCCTGAAGCTGCCGGGTGGGAAGGACAGTTCGCCTCTGGGACACTCGTCGGGTGCTGTGGAGGCACGGTGGGGGCCTGAAGTCTGGGGGTTGGGCCTGGGGTCCGGTAGTTGTGGCCTGTGAGGCTCCAGCTTTGGATCAGTCTGGTAAGTGGGTGCTCATGGGTCACAGGGGAATTCTGTGGGCAAGGGTTAAACTGTCCTTCTGGCCCCAAAGTCCTGACTCTTGCAGCAGACAGAGTTTTGATGCTGATTATAGGCTGAGTCCTATTCCCACTGACAGCTTGAATCCTGATTCTAGGGGTGACAGCCTGAGCCCTGGTCCTGGTGATGAGAGCTTGAGTCCTGGTCCCGGCGATGACAGCCTGAGCCCTGGTCCTGGCGATAACAGTCTGAGCCTTAGTGCCAGTGATGACAACCTAAGCCCTGGTCCCAGCAATGACAGTCTAAGCCCTGGTCCCAGCGAGGACAGCTTGAGCCCTGGTCCCAGCAATGACAGCCTGAACCTTGGTCCCAGCGATGATAGCCTGAGCCCTGGTCCCGGTGATGACAGTCTGAGCCTTAGTGCTAGTGATGACAACCTAAGCCCTGGTTCCAGTAATGACAACCTGAGCCCTGGTCCTAGTAATGACAGCCTGAGCCTTGGTCCTGGCGAGGACAGCTTGAGCCCTGATCCCAGCAATGACAGTCTGAGCCCTTGTCCCAGTGATGACGTTTGAGCCCTGGACCTAGTGATGACAGCCTGAGGGCCCCCTCACCATGGTTCCTTTGCCTGAAGGTGAGGCTTTATTATTAATGGTAACAGTAATTATAATTGCGCGCTCATCTCCCTGCACACCTGGACTCCACCCCGCACTGAATCCGGGTCACCGCCAGCAGAGTCGTGAGTCCCTGCTCCGTGCCTCGTTGTCCAGCCCAGGTCCAGCAATGAATGGTGGCCACATGTGTGGCCCTGCCATGTTGGGTCTGGCTGGGCTCCCCAGCAGCCTTGTGGGATCAGCCTCTGACACCCCCCTCCGTCCCCAGCCACATATATGGCTTGATTTTATTTTCTTTTTTGACATTTGAAATGAACTCCCGAGCAATGCTGTCCTGGGACAGAAGGGAAATAAGGGGAGGACACCCTCTTGGCCCTCAAACGTGGCCAGGGCTGCACTTCCGGGACACACCCACACTACCCTGGGGAGCTACCGCAGCCAGCTGGCTCAGTGGACCTGCCCCCCACCCCCCCAGACTGCCTGTCTCACAGGCCCTAAGAGCTGCCACTACCTCCGGCTTCAGGCCGTGCTCAAGGCTAAGAGGATGGTTGCCAGGAGGACAGTTTTCACTTGCAAAATGAGTGAAGGTCAAGAGGGGGCAAAGGGCACATATCTAGAGGCCGTGGCTGATCGCATATTAGCTGTGTGACTCCAGGCAGGTGACTTTGCCTCTCTGGGGCTCCATTTGCTTGTCTTTCAAAAGTGTAGCTGACTCCTTGGGATGGTTTTATTTATTTACTTTACGTATTTATTTATGTATTTGTTTGTTTGTTTATTTTTTGAGATCAGGTCTCACTATTTTTGCCCGTGGAACCACAGGTTCACATTGCCGGGGTACCACGGACTCAAGCAATCCCCAGCCTCAGCTTCCCAGGTAGCTGGGATTACAGGCGTGCACCACCACACCCAGCTATTATTTGGGACTAGATCTCGCTACATTGCCCCGAGCAGGACTCGAACTGCGACCCCTGGTCCTTGCTGCGGCTTCCTAGGCTGCCGCTTACAGGCATGCGCCACCATGCCCGGAAGGATGGTTTTAAGATGACAGGTGTGACAGCACCACCACGCACTCAGGAGAGACTTGATGCCCACCCTTCCTCCTCCCTCCCTCCCTCCTTCCTCTCCTCCCCCCACTTCTGCCCTCCCTCCCTGTCTCTTCTCCTGTGATCTAAAGTCCAAATCTCGGTGGTTCTTTAAAGAGAAGGTGACAGTGAGGCTCGATGGGGATCTGGAGGCTTTGGGCTGGGTGGCTGGACATGGGCTGGGTGTGCCAGCAGGGTGGCCAGGAGGGTCTCACTAGAGAGGCAGAGGCCAGGTGCCCACGCGCCCTCCCTGGCCTCGGGGCCCCCCTATGGCCATGGAAAACATCCCTTGGAGCCCCCCGCTGCCCCAAAGCACCCACATTCGCTGCCTTTCTACCCTGTCTTCTCCAAAGCGCACAGGGCCTCTGGGGGAGGGGCTGAATGTCTCCAGGGATAACCATCGCCCAGTTAAGGATGGAAGGAGAGAAACACGCCAGCTTTCTCCCCAGTGACTCTGGTTCCGAGGGGCCGGCCTACTCCTTGGAGGGTCTTC
>PVHY01033325.1:0-11222 GCA_004024945.1 Uropsilus gracilis
GGTCCTTCAGGTTCCCCAGCCCTCAAGTACCCCGCCTTTCTCACCCCCCCACTCTGGGGAACCCCGCCTCTTGACCCGCCCACCCCTTGGGAGTCCCGCCCTCGGCGTTTCTCTTGCACCCCAGAGTCTACCCCACACGCCCTGGTAGTTCCTCCTATGCCTCCACTTTTCGGGTTATCCCTTGGCCAGCTGAGGACTTTCCCGGGGCGGCTTCCTAGCAGTCGGCACCCAGCGGTCTGAAAGGATTTCTGTTGTGTGCCGCCATAGCGCCACGTGGTCACTTGTTTGACAAAGGAAACTTTTTTCTGCGAGCGAGCGTGCAGTTGAAACCCAGGCATCCAGAGCCGAGCGTTGGCGCTCGTTCTTCCCACTCTTCCCTCTCCCCGATGGCCATCACCTTTGCTTTTTTTGGCCTGATCCTGGACAGTGGGCCAGAGTACTGGCAGGAGGAGCTTCTGGAGAAGGGGTGGGCATGAGCCGAGAAGCGGCCTGAGGCATGACCTGGGGAGACGGGCTTAGTTTAGGCAGAATGTATTCAAGAAGATTAGCATTCACACCTTCTACAAAGACAAAAAGGTGAAGGTCAGGTTCAGGTCAAAGGTGCTAGGAATTGTGGGACAAGGTACTGGTACTCCTGTTTTTGACTTTATCTGACACTTGAAGAGATTTTTCCCAAACCAACCAGGTGTCATTGCTTTTTCTCCTTCCGCAAGTTTTCATTCTGGAATCTCAGAAACTCACCAGTTCTCAGCAGCTGGATATTCACAAAAGAGCTGAAGAGGGAGGAGAAAAGTAGATGATGGGGCTCAGATGGTGGGATTTAGTGCATGACTTCTTAGGTCCCTTTGAGAAAAAATTCAGGAGTCCTTTCATTAGCACACGTCAAGATTATTGAGAAAAGGAAAGAAGGGAAACTGACACCTGCATAAACACAGACAGGCAATGTTAAAAGACAACATCTGCATTTTGCTAAAACAAGGTTTCTTCATTTAGAGTTTTCTTTGATGAAATTCTTATGGAAATTACTGCCTTGGGTCCAGGTTGGGTTGGTTTTCTATGACTGATAGATAATCCCTTCTGCCCCCATAGTAATTGATAATTTTTTTTCTGATCCCTCAGATTCCTGCAATTTAGCCAAATTAATTTAAGATTCATTAGTCATCCTTCCCCCAACCTCAGGTGTTTGTCCTTGCAAGACCCATCATCCTAAATTATTCTATTTTCAGTCTCCATTAGTAGGGGGGAATCAATATCTAACAGTAGGGACCAGGAAGGTTTGTCAAATATTGTGTCTCAGACCACAATATTTAAATTACACAGCTGTCATCAGTGATAACACCTGGCTGATTTGCACAAGCCTGTAGTGGGTCTTAGTGTTTACTCTTAAAACAAAAAGCACCATTTCAGCTGTTACTTGTGATCTTTATCTCATTAGCACTTGGGATAATCATGAACACAATACTAGTAAAATACTTGCAAAGTTGTTTTAAATGTGAGCTGAGTTTATCTTCTGAGCCAGAATTCTAAGAAAATATTTTTTGGAATTTTGTGAAAGTGGTAAAACGTATGAGAAGATTGATAACAGGATTATCAATACATCTATGGGAAGCACTGGACAAGATCAGCGGGTCGTGGGGCTGGGCTCCACAGTATGTGGAGGACTATTTATGAGACTACCAGTCTTGGTGTGACTATTCTCTGTTTAAGTTGGCCCTACACAGGCTCAGTAGAATAGCCTGAATCCCACTGTCTCCCCCTCTAATCCTTGTTTAATAAAGTTGGTATTGTTTAAAGATGTGTCCTGGCTTGTGTGCTTGGAGATTCACATGACCAGGTTCAGGGTTTTCAGGAACCTGGTCAGGTGTGCTTTTCAACGCAGCTACAAAAGGCACAACTTGATTAGGTATTTTGGATCAATTGTAATTTATTGTGAGGGAGATCATAAAATAAACATGATATGAGATAATTCAGGAATGTCAGCCAAGTATGTAATATTCTTATCTGGATAAGGGGTAACTAAAAGAAAGCTTCCTGATTACAAGAAGAAACTTGGAAGTTAAATAACTAACTGATTTGGCTAAAATTGGGGAGGGGGAGAGAGTGAGTTTCATCCCCTCCAGAGAAAAAATAGGTTGACCTTAGTGCTAACCATCACCTTGAACAAGAAGTTGGTTGGAGACAGCCTTCCTTGTCCTCTTTTGTGGGTCACAGTGGTCGCAAGAGCATTCCCTTATTCATCAACAGCTTATTGAGGCATTTGCTGCTTATGTTAAGCACTATTCAGAGAGATTAAAAAATAAAGATCGGAGGAGAGAAAACACATGCTTCTTTCTGAAACTGGAGTAACATGTTTAAAGTTAACTGCTGGAATATAATAATGAAGTAGATTTATGGCTATGATTTATTGACGCTTCCATTTACTCACTGGTGAAACACAGCACTCATTTTTCTCAGTGAAATATTTAAACAACCAAGATAATGACCAAAATTTCCATCACATGTCTAACATCTTGGCTATTTGTGGCCTTGTAGCGCCTCTCTCTAAGTCAGCCCATTAAAAAAAAATGTATTCAGAGGGATACAGACAGTAAGGCAACCCTCTATGACTGAAGGTTGTTCTGGGAGGTCCTGTGGGAAACCTGGGGGTTGATAAATCCAGAGGTAATGCTGTGGGGTGTGCTTGGAGTGGGGTGTTGCTCTCATGTATCTGCCCACCAAGGGAGTGAAGTATGGTTCATAAATAACTTCTGGCAACAAGTCAACTATTAGACTGGTAACAAATTCATGATTACCAGAGGGTATGGGGAAAGGAGGGGATGAGATGTGAAGAATAGCTAGTGGGGTCAATTTTGGTGGTGGGAAAAAAACAAAATATATAACACCCATGGAATATCTGCCTAATTTTAATTGTTTCCATATTAAGAGAAGAATACGTGTGCCAACCTTCTAGGTAGGCATATCAAATGAGAGAGGTTGCACATGTAAAACCTCTTGCCCAACTTACACTAGTGAAGTCAGTCTCTGACTTTAGTGGAAGCTTAGGGTAGAAAATTTATCATGGGAATTTTCACAAGGGCAAAAAAAACAGGTGGGGGCAGAAGGGATTATCAGTCATTACAGAAAACTAATCCAACCAAGCCTAAATCAGTAAATTCCACAAAGGAATAAATTCTGCCAAAGAGTGATATATAAGGACATCCCTTGCTCTGGCAGAGACCTGCCCATTTGTGTATGCTTGTAGAAGCATCTCTTTTTGCTAATAAACGTGCCATGTTCCACTGAATGAAGACTGCCAAATTCTTTGTCAGTACCCAATAACCCCAAGCACCAAACCCTAGGAATGTCATAGCTGCTTCACTCTGTCCTATTGGAGAACAATAGAATAGTAGCTTGACTTTGAGGCTCCTGTATTGAATAGCTGGAGTCCAAGTCAGCTTGGATCATCTATGACTTTTCATAGTCAAGATTACTAGTTGTAGCTCAAGGTTGTGATACTCACAATAATTATTACCCTCAAGGCAAGGCCAAGATGCATTGCAAGATAAGCATGTAGTGTTTAGACAGCCTAGGGATGGAGGTTGGCTCGGTTACATTAAGACATTTGGACCCAGTAGCTGACCCAGAGCAGAGGATCACTGTAGATCCCCACCACACAGCTCAGGTGCCCTCCAAGCTTAAGTTCCTCCTGGAGATGGCCTTCATGCCCAATTCCTTTCTACCTGTTCTCCAGAGGCAGTATCAGTAGTCCAACTACTTGAATTAGTACAAAGGCAGAAGTCTAAAAGGCTATTCCTGTGTCAACTTACAAAACTAAAAATGATGAGACAGAAGAACATATTACAAATGTGGTAGCAAAAAAAAAAACAAAACAAAACCCTGAGAACTGTCTCAGTCTGACAGAACTACAGAATGAAATAAATACTGAGAAAATATGAGGTGGGTACCATTAGAATTAATGGATTTAAAAAAGCAATATAACTAAATTAAAATATAAGAATATATAACAGAGGGTCTCAATAGCAGACAAACAAATGCAAGTCATGGGAAGGCATTCCATACACATGTACAAAGAGAATTAACATCTTCATAATGACTATTCTAACGCAAGTCTCAAAATACCAACATATTTTTCAAGGAAATTGAATAAAAAAACAGTGGAACCATAAGAGGCCTCAAAAAGCAAACACAATCCTGAGTAGAAAGGAGAGAAATGGAGGCCTAATTGCATGTTAGTGTTCTTATGTTTTTATCTACTGTGTTTGAGTGAAGTGAAACCTTTACAATATTCTTGAAACTCTGAAAGTGAAATGTATGTTGCACATAGTTCTGTGCCTCCACATTTAGTGGCCGCCCTTTGGAGCTCCTGCAGTCAGGTCCAGTGGCCAGTCACCCCGATCTAAGGGAAACAGGATTCAAGATGAACTGGGAGGAGAAGAGGCCTCCAGCTCACAGGGAGCCTCCTGTGGCCAGCAATTCAGATCAGTCCTGCTGCCCTTTGAGTTATTGTAAGGTGCCACCCAGCGGTTGATTTTATATAGCAGGTTACCATTGGGGATTTGGTGGCAATGGGTGGGAATTTGACTGCACTTTAGAAGGCAAGCGTTTCAGAAAGACATGGCTCAAGATCATCATAGATGTGGAGGCCAGGGTGTTTGCAAATATGCTGTTGTCCCGTCATCGTACATGCAGACCTATAGGATCTGTTTGTCGCAGTTCTCTCCACTGGCAGAACCCGGTTCTGGGAGGCCTTTGAATATGAACCAGTAACCTGAATGTGAATTGTGCCCCTTCCTTCGGTCTTGGGCAAGGACTGGAGACACCCTGAGTCAGGCAGCTCCCTTGCTTCTGGTCTTGCCACCATCTTCATGGCTCCAAGTGTGAGATTGGGCATGAATGTGGAGCTGCCTGGAAGCTCCAGGGTCAGAGAGCTAGCAGGCCTTAGGTAGCACAACTGAAAGTACTAGGTCAATCAGCAGGCTGAACTGGATTTGTATTTGGCCTGGAGAAACCAGTCTTGCTTCGAGCCTTGGGATGCCATCCACCTAGTACAAGTCCTATGTTGATAAGGGGGCCATATCAGACTTAGACTCAGAATGGAGGCTCCTTGGGGTGAGGCAGCTGTAGGGCCTTGGGCCTTTAGACTCCAAGATGGTGATGACCTGCCGACCAGGCCTGATTTTATCATCCAGAATGGGCTCAAACCAATTCCAATCAGAAATAGTATCCAGTGGGCAGAGTTCAATTAGTAATGTGCAATATATCCAATATAGCTAAAACATGCTACCCACTCAACACATATCTATCCCATACAATACATGCTGCACACATAACACATATGTTATGTTCATGTTGCATATAAACACGAGACATTTAATATGCATAATAACTATTGTGTGTCCATGGCATACACATAATGCCCACATGCAGACCACATACTCATCTATGCTTTAATTCTGTTATCAGCTTATGTATGCTTTAGTTCTGTTACCAGTTTGTTAGTTTTAATCCTCTTGTCCTTTTATTTGATTTCTACCAACACTGGATACTGCATTATATAAACTGCATACACATGCACCGCATGTCTGCAACATGCATAAAACATGCTGTGAGAGTACACTGCTTACACCCAAGAAGAAAGCCACATCTCTCACCCCCAAAAGATACTATGTCATGACCAATGGCTATGTCATGGCCATTTTTTGGGCAACCCTAAGCACAGAAGAAAGGGCAAGTGGACACTACAAGGAGTCTCTGACCAACTGTCCCTTTTAAACCTGAATCCAGGAGGGTAGGCCCTCTGCCCTAGAAAGATCTCTCCCTGGCCTTAGAGGAAAGCAGACATGATGGCCAGTCCTGCAAAAACAATATCCACCGATGAGAATGACCTTACTCCACCAAGGTTCCCCCCTGTGATGTTTAGACTTCCCACCTTGGGCCTACTTTCTTGGGAAGACCAAAGCACTATCCTTTCTGCATGCCCTTTTGCCCATGTTCAGGGGCTCTATAAAAGATGCCCATACTGTCCACCCAAGAACTGCTCTCCTCTACAAAGAGAAATAGAATTGCTCAAGAAAGGATACCCCCTTCTTAGTGCAAGTGCTATGCAAGTGGCTTGCATACTTTTCATTTGTCATGTAGTTAATGTATCCCTGCCTCCTCCCTGCCTCCTTCCTGCCTCCCTCCCTGCCTCCCTCCCTACCTCCCTCCTTCCTTCCCTCTTTCCCTTCCTCCTTTCGTCCTTCTTCCTTCCTTCTTCTATTCATTGATTCATCCAGACAGTCTGAGTCAAAATATAAAAATGATTATCCTAGCAGGCAGCCTCATGAAGGCTGTCTGCACGCCCAGGTCCCTAGCCATTGGAGCTCCCTTGCCAACAGGGAGCAAAGTGGGTGAAGGATCCTGGGTAAGCCCCCTAAACTGGGTGAGCCCAGCAGGGGGGAAAGGGTGGGGGGTTTGTTGGCCCCACCCACCAGTGGATGGCTGCTGCACAGGGCAGCCATCTGCAGCCCGGATCTGTGGAGCCATGTTGCTCCCTGCTCCTAGCTCAAGGGGAGTATGGAAGGGCACAGGCTCAGTCATTTGGGCCCCGCCCACATGTAGGGAAGTACCAGCAGGTGGCCAGGGAGGGGAGAGAAGCCCCTTTCATTTCACTCTCACTACAGTTAAACTTCCAGAGGAGCAAGAATATGCGCTAAACAAAACCCATCATAGAACAAGTGAGGGATCATGCAAAAATCCAGCCCACAAGCCTGAGCTGGACACAGCAGATGGACAACTGAGCGAACCAGTATACACGCGAGACAAGAGAAACAACCGTAGAAACACAATGTCATGAAGCACACCTATGTGTTCACCTGGCCAGGAAGACACATGACCTCATTTTGGAGATGCCTTCTAGGAGAGCAAGGCCCCCTTACCACTCTACGGGCGAGGAGAGGGAGACCAAGGATGGGGTAATTGGCCCCATATCAAAACTGTAAACTGAAGCAGAGGACATGATCTACAGAGGCCATTTGCTTCTATCCACAGAGAAACTTCTTCACCAACACTGGCTGGGGGTGAGAACCCCTAAGTCTGCTTTACCATAATGTAAAGCACCAAAATGGCAGAAATTGGAGGATTGGAGAAGACGGCCTGCAGCAAGAAAACATGGACAGATCATAAATGAATACAACTGGCCACCCAACACAAACTTAAGACTGAAAAACCTATCAGCAAGGTTTGCCTGGTTCCAACAACACAGTCCTTCACCCAGTGAAAGGACACTGCCACAGGAAAGAAAAAGACTAATGGACTCAATACAGACTAGTAAACAACAAAGAGTGGAATTTGAGAGAATGGAAAGGGCACCAGAGGGAGGAGGGAGGGGGGAGATATTCCAAAAACCACTTACCAAGGTTGTGATCTAAAGAATAAAATAAATAATATTAAACAATTATTATTTCACAACATTTAAAAAATTGGGAACTTTCATCATCACCATTATCACCATCATCATCATCATCATCATCATCATCATCATCATCATCATCATCATTATCATCATCATCATCATTTCATGTGAATGAAAGGGTGTCTCAGGATGCTAGGAATTGAATGTATTCCCTTCCAAGAGGTTTGGGTCCTAATCCTGGACCTTTGGAAATGGGAGCTTATCTGAATACATGCATCTCTGCATGTGTTGTGGAGTTAAGATGGGTTATTAGATATTCTGCTGCTCTCAGACATTGAGGGCAAGTAACCCAGGAAACGCTTATGGGAGCTGAAATTCAGAGTGGAGAAAGACAGTCCCCCACAGAAAGGCTTATAAAATGCCAGGGGAGCAATAAGCATGAAGCAGAGCAGAGGGAGAGGCAGAGATTGGACCCATATTGGCAGATTTCTGCATAATAAAGTCATCCCCCTAAAGTGGACATGCAATATACTACCTGAAACCCCCCTTAGATGCTAAGACAAGGGCAGAGATTTTTTACACCGTGGCATCACCCAGTATATGAGATATGCTTAAAAAATGCTGCCTGGACCAGACTCAGTCCCTTTGAAGTGGAGTCTGCACAGTGCACACCTCAGCAAGCAAAGGGAGTGAACAATTCTGAACCCTGCTTTAGGACTGGAGCCCCTCCCTTCAGAGGATTCTGCATGCCCCAGGGTCTCTCAAAATTTTATTCTGTCTCTAAATAAGCTTTGATTTTTGTTTCTGTTAAGGACTTAGCTATGGATTCTCAGATTTTCATCAAGGACCATGGAACCCTCAAACTTGATAATACTACTGCCGAAACAGGGAGAGGTAAGGAAAGATTCCCTCCTACTGGCTTCAAAAAGAACAAGATTATTCACCTTCATTTTGAACTCCAGGCCATAAGAGAGCAAACTCTCTCTTTTCTCTCTCACATGCTCTCTCTTTCCCTCTCCCTCGCCCTTTTTTTCCTTCTTCCTACCCTTCCTCTCCCCTTATAATTGTAGGCAGATACACTAACATATAAAAATCATATTTTCACTGAAATTAAAGTTGCTTTTTCCATCTTTCAACTTCCTTACGAAACTAGGAATCCCCTAACTCCTGGAAACCAGTGGAGTGAATCTTCTACATGAGGATACAGATCTAGCCTGTGGCTATGGGAAACATCTTGTAACTGGAAGGCAGCTATGCTCACCACTATACCACCAACGTGCCCAACATCTTGTAACTGTACTCTTTCCCTCAAGACTAGCTGCAAAAACAGTGTGCACCATAGTTATCCCTGAGTTTTTTCAGCTTGTTGAGATGCCTTTGGTATATAGGATGTGGGTGCAGCACAGGACAGATGGCCGTTTCTAGCTGATAGTCAGTCCTGGAAGTCTCATACCAGCTTATGGATTGTATCATTTTTTGGAAAAAGAAAGTCTAGCTTTGAACAGTTCTTTCTCCTGGACCTTATACTACAGAAACATTCATAATGTGAACAGAACAGTTCTTTCCTTTGGCTCATTTGATGATACCCATTTTCTTTATGAATGAATTTTTTGTTCTCTACCTCTCTTAAAAGAAACTTTTAAAATATGTGTGTGTGTATATTTCACCCATCACATTGTTGCTGCAAATAAAAGAAATGGATATTTGTGAGATGTCTGGAAAAAAAGGACTTTGGGAAGCAATTTGAATTTTCTGTTTGTCTTTAAAATGATTCCAGTTTTGGGCTCTGAAAGATTTAAAAATAGTTGAAATGGGGCACTTATTCTAGCATGTAAAGATTTTAGCTTCCACCTCATATTGGAAAACTCCTTGACATAAAAGTATGTGAGAACTTAGATATATGTATATATCAATCTTAATGTAGATAATCTAAGTTGTTTGAGAAATTTGACTATTTTTGTCTTGAAAGGGACTAGAAACTCCCACCTATCCAAATTTTCTTGTAGAAATTTAAGAAAAAAATGTAGCCTTAAAAAGTGAAAAAAAAATTCTGCCCCACATTATTCGTAACTTAAGGTACATTCTTAGAAATATGAACTTGAGAAATATTTTCTTTCTTTTTCAAGATTAATTATATATATATTTTTTCTCTTACATCATTGTATATCCCAGAATCCTCCCACCACCATGTCACCCATAAACTACCATCCTGTTTCCTTGTGCTAATTTCTCCCTTGATTTTGCCTTCCTTTCCTCTTCTTTCTCCCTCACTTGCTGTATGCTTTAGCTCTGTTATCAGTTTGTTAGCTTTAATACTCTCTTGCACTTTTATTTGATTTCTCTATATCCTGCATAAAAGTGAGATCATCCAGTATTTACCTTTTCCTCTCTCGCTTATTTAGGCTAGCATTATTCCTTCTATCTCCATCCATGTTGCTGCAATATTTGTAGGCCATTTGAATTTCTTCCTTGGAGAAGTGACTTTTTAGCTCTTCTGCCCATTTTTTGAATGGATTTTTTACTTTATTTTAGTCAAGTTGTAGGAGTTCTTTATAATCTTTGTTCTTAGCCCCTTGTCTATTGTATGTTGAGCAAATGTTTTCTCCAATTCTGTTGGGAATAGCTTTGTTTCACTTATTGCCTCTTTTGCTGTGCAGAAGCTTTTTAGTTTAATGTAATCCCAGTTGTTTATCTTTCCATTTATTTTTTCGGTTCCTGGAAATGAGTTCTTAAAGAAGTGTCTTAAAGAAGTTTCTGTCTTGAACTGCTTTGCCTGTTTTCTTTTTTATATTTTATGGTACCTGGTTGAGGTCCTTTATTCATTTTGAGTTGACTTTTGTATATTGTGTAAGATAGTAGTCTAGCTTCATTTTTTTGCATGTTGCTGTCTATTTATTGAAGTCTTTCCTTCCACTGTGTACACTTTGCTCTGTTTTTGAAGATAAGTTGTCCATATATGTGTGATTTTATTTCTGGGTTTTCTATTCAGTTTCCTTGTTCTGTGTGTCTGTTTTTGATCCAGTACAGTGCTTTTATTATGATGGCTTTGTAATACTGTTTGAAGTTTGAGAGTGTGATTCTTCCATTCTTCCTTCTTTTAGTCAGGAGAACATTTTTTTTTTTTTTTTGAGACTAGATCTCTCTATTTTTGCCAGTGGAACCGCAGGCTCATGTTGCCCAGGGGACCACGGACTCAAGCAATCCCCACCTTCAGCTTCCCAGATAGCTGGGATTAAAGGCTCACACCACCACACCCAGCTATTTTTTTGGAACTAGGTCTCGCTTTGTTGCCTGGAGTGGGACTCAAACTGCCATCCCTGGTTCCCGCCGCAGCTTCCTAGGCTTCCGTTTACAGTCACGCACCAGTGTGCCTGGCCTTAGTCAGGAGAACTTTTTTTGTGGTTCCATATTAATTTCAGTAATATTTGTTCTATTTCCTTGAAGAGTGTCATTGAGCTTTTTTATTTTTTATTGAAATTGCATTGAATCTGCAGTTTAATTTTGGTAGTATGACCATTTTTATTATGTTGATTCTTTCTATCCATGAGCAGGGAATGTCTTTTCATTTCCTTGTGTCATCTTCTGTTTTAACAGCATTTTGTAGTTATCTTTGTATGGACGCTTTTAGTTTGATGTCGTCCTAACTGTTTATGTTTTCCTTCATTTTTTTTTTTTTTTTTTTTTTTTTTTTTTTTTTTTTTTTTTTTTTTTTTTTTTTTTTTTTTTTTTTTTTTTTTTTTTTTTTTTTTTTTTTTTTTTTTTTTTTTTTTTTTTTTTTTTTTTTTTTTTTTTTTTTTTTTTTTTTTTTTTTTTTTTTTTTTTTTTTTTT
>PVHY01033326.1:0-11226 GCA_004024945.1 Uropsilus gracilis
AATCTGGGAAAGGACTTTGGACAATACTAAGAAAGGGTTTGGACAATGTTGAAGTATTCTGAGTCTTACATGTTTCTTTTGTAGTTAATAGGATAATTAGAAATCACTTTGTTAGAAATAAATTAGTCTGCACTGCACTGATTGTCTTGCATTGGCTTGGTATTTTGGTTGAGAAGGCTGGGGATGGTGGTAAGGACCCGTGAGTGGAAAGTTTAAACTGTGTATTAAAGTTTTTCTTTTCTGCAGTTTTTGGAGCTGAAAGCAGAGAGCAGTTGGCTGGCTTTTGCATATCAATGGTAAAGGTGATCAGTGAAAATGCTAATGAAGAGTGTGTAGCCTGCTTTGTAGAGAGTAGCAGGCAGATAAGTGTATCCAGTTAAGGTTAAAGGTAAATGCAAAGAAACTGCTTTGGAGAGAGAAGCAGGCAGATGGCTGTATCCAGTTAAGGTTAAAGGTAATTGTAAAGGAACTGCTTGTAGCCTGCTTTGGAGAAAGAAGCAAGCAGATAGGGGTAAACAGTTAAGTAAAGTCAGAAAGTCTCTTTTTACCCTGTTTCAAATACAATTATGACAAAAAATTGATCAAACTGATATGTAGCAAGAACAAAACACTAAACACTGAAATGTGAATGGGTATAGAAAAGCACTTTAAGAATTTAAATAACCTTTAAAAATATAGTTTATTTCCTCAATATTGGCTATTGAAGTATATATATTAAATAAATTGAAAAGCAACAATCTTACTATGTTATATATTACATAGCTAGCCAACTACTCTTTGAATTTCATAAGGGGCTAAAAATAAATTAACCAATAATTACAGAAAAAACATTTTATATCAAGAATAATATTGATGAAGTCTTTTAAAATATCTTAAAATGATAGG
This sequence comes from Uropsilus gracilis, assembly GCA_004024945.1. Lineage (NCBI taxonomy): Eukaryota > Metazoa > Chordata > Mammalia > Eulipotyphla > Talpidae > Uropsilus > Uropsilus gracilis. Next base: position 886 of record PVHY01033326.1, read on the forward strand.
AAATACTGTAATAAAAATGATAAGCCATACATTTAAGTTGCCATGTTTGTGTTAAATATTTTTAAAAAAATAAGTCTTTTTTCCCTTGTCTTTATAAATCCTTCATTTAACCCAGCTGTAACTAATCTGAGTAATAAACCTATATCATAAATTTACTTTTTGTTTCATTATTTTAAAATTCTTTTACATATTAGTATAAGCATAGGTTATTCATCCTTTTTTTTTTTGATTTGTCACAATTGTGCATTAATTGATCCCTCCTCCTCCCTCCATATTCCCCCTCTGTATCCCCCCTTCAGTCACTCCTCCCATTTTTCTGCAAATTGTTGGTTGGTTAAGTTCATGTTCAGTTGTTGGTTGTTTGGCCTGTTGTTCTCTTCCGATATATGGTAAGTGTATGTGTGGTTTTTTGTTGTTGTTGTTTTATTTTTTGTTTTTGTTTTTGTTTTTCTTTACCCCGGGGCTTTCCCACTTCACTAACATTTGTTAACTATCCTGATCTTTTGTGCTGTTCACCTCCCCTGCCTTCTTCCCCCTCCTCCTCTCTCGCTCCATGGTTCAGTCCCATTGGTTGTTTTCATTTTTTCTTATTTGTTTGTTTGTTTGTTTTTCTCTATATCCATCATATAAGTGAGACCATCCTGTACTTCTCTTATTCTTTTTGACTTATTTCTGCCAATATGAGTCCCTCTAGTTCCATCCAGGTTGCTGCAAATGACATGTGTTTGTCCTCCTTGATGGATGCGTAGTATTCCATCGTGTATATGTACCACATTTTTTTTTTTAGCCAATCATCTGTTTGGGGGCATTTGGTTTGTTTCCAGTTCTTTGCAACTGTAAACAGGGCTGCAATGAACATGCGCGTACATGTGTCCTTTTGAATTAATGTCTTCATGTCCTCTGAGTAGATTCCTAGTAGTGGGATTGCTGGGTCGAATGGTAAGTCCACTTTCAATTGTTTGAGGGTCCTCCACACTGTCTTCCATAGTGGCTGGTCCAGTTTGCACTCCCACCAGCAGTGTAAGAGAGTTCCTTTTTCTCCACATCCGCGCCAATATTTGTTGTCTGTTTTATTTATGTGGGCCGTTCTTACTGGTGTAAGATGGTATCTCAATGTGGTTTTAATTTGCATTTCCCTGATTATTAGTGAAGTGGAGCATTTTTTCATACGTCTATTAGCCATCTGTATCTCCTCTTTGGTGAAGTGTCTTTTTAGTTCTTCTCCCCATTTTTTGAATGGGTTTTTTGCTTTGTTTTTGTTGAGCTGTAGGAGCTCTTTGTGAATCTTTGTTATCAGACCCTTGTCACTTGTCTGGGGGGCAAAAATTTTCTCCCAGTTGGTTGGGTTTCTTTTTGTTTTGTTTATTGTCTCTTTTGCTGAACAGAAACTTTTTAGTTTGATATAGTCCCAGCTGTTTATGTTTTCCTTCTTTTTTTGCCGGCCATAGTTGTTTCCCCAAATGGATTTCTGAGGTGAAATTCATGAAGGGTTTTGCCCAGGTTTTCTTCTATGTATTTTATGGTTGCAGGTCTCACTTCCAGGTCCTTTATCCATTTTTAGTTAATTTTTGTACAGGGTGTGAGGGTGTCATCCTGGTCCATTTTTTTTTACAAGTTTTGATCCAGTTTTCCCAGCACCATTTACTGAAGAGGCTATCCTTGTTCCAGGGTATGTTTTTTGCCCCTTTGTCAAAGATTAATTGACTGTATATGTGTGGTTTTATTTCTGGATTTTCAATTCTGATCCATTGGTCTGTTTGTCTGTTTTTGTACCAGTAAGGTTATTCATCTTAATACAACTCTAATTGCCCCAAAATATCACAATTTATTAATTTATTCACCGGTGCTTTATAAATGATTCTCTCCCTTCAATAATTCATTTTTATTAGTTTAAAATAAAAGTCCTTATTGCTTGTGGTTCTTTAAATATTCAGGGTGCTAATCTTCATGCTCAGGGCAAACGTCTCCAAATTTTTAGCTGTGAAAAATCCTCAGCTGATATTCACTTATTTATTCTATTTTCATCATCTAAATTCCAAGTGTTCCTATACTAGAGAGGCTAAATTTGTCTAGTATGTCAGTATTGCTTTTCATATTTTTAATCTCTTTGTCTCTTCATATGAAATTTTATATAAATCACTCAGTACCATAGTCATTTTGTAAATTCATTTCTTTGGGTTGTTTCAAAGTGATGAATCTGGCTTCTATCCAGCCTCACTTGGTGCAGTTAGGGTCTCTTTCTCAGCTCAAGACAGCTCTCATCTGCCTTTATTTGCTTCACACTTGAAATCCAGCTGATTGAGGATTTCAGCCTCAATTCCTCATATGTAATCCACCAGTATGTCTATCAAAAATTTTAATGTAACTAACCACCTTAAAATTCAAGTGACTAATATTCCAAACTCCCTGAAATTTTGACATATTCCTGATAGATTTTTTTTTTATTCACATAAAGTTTGCACACCAAATTAAGGGGTTTGACTTGTATGATCCCTGTAAGATTTACTGGCCTGAAGTCAGTTGCCTTCATGCCAACTAGCTTGCTTTTGCCACATATTTCTCTTTGTCTAACTAGAAAGTATATCCCATTCACAAATTAAATATCAAACCAAGACTTTCTTTCCATGTTCTCCTTCACCTTAGTTACTGAATACCTTTTTTTCAGTTCAGTTAATTTCATACATAGTATAGAACATGGAAACTGTACTTAGTTGGCTGCTAAAGACAGAGTGTACTGACTTGACAGAAACAACTGTTAAAATTTTCAGGATTTTTGCAATCCATTAAATGGAATTATTATTAAAATTCAATTATGTAAACTTAGAATTAAATGTCATTAAGAAAATAAAACTCAAAGCTCATCTCTTCTTAATTCTTGGTATTTTGCTTCTATCCATGCTCATGAGGCTACTTATATCTACTAAATCTACTTCTGCAGGGTGGAAATGATATGTACATTTCTTCCCCAGTTGTGATTCACTGATGTCACATTGATGATTTGAAATTGGTCATAGTGGGTGTATTTATACCGGAAATCAGTAAATGCTGCAGATCAGGACATGAGTCATGGTTTTGTTGACTGTTTAGACCTAGATTGTCAAAGAAAGTAGCTTCTAGCTAAAATGTGATGATTCAAATGTAACTCAGTTAAGAATAGTTTAAAAAGTTTAGCTCTTCAGTCAGTCACTTCATTTCAAATGCCAGTAGTCGCGTGCAATAAGAACACAGTTAAAGAACATTTGCAATACCACAGAAAGTTCTGTTGGTTAAGTGGTGGCTTATTTCAGTAATCAGAACATTTTTCTGTTAGGAGTTAGATCATAACTACTTTTGGTTTTGCAAGTCATAATGTCTCTGCTATTTTAGCTAGAAAATAGTCACACGTTACAGCAATGAACAGGTGTACCTGCACCCACAACAACTTTATTTTCAAAAATAGGAGGTAAACTGGGCAGTTTGTCAATGTTGTGACTCTTGGGCTGCTCAACAAGACACAAGGACTCCAACTGAAGTTCAAAGCTGCAAGTTTATTACTGGTGCACCAGCTCCCCAAGTCAGCTAGGCAAGAGAGACCCAAGCAGTCTCTGTTACAACCTTTTATAGGGCAAAATCACCACTGCCACCACATTGTGAAGCAAGCAGGTGTAGGACTACGGGATGCATTCCCACGTTCCCATAATGGTGCGACAGGTTCCCATAATTTCAGGTTTCCAATAATGTTGACGTCCATCATCTATCAGGAGGACAATACTGGTGTCCATCATCTATCAGGTGGACAATGCTGTTGTCAGGAACAACCAAGAACAAGGGGAGGCAGAAACAGGATGTCAAACGAGCCAGCTGTAGTGGGTGCTTTCCATTGAGGATAGGGAGAGGACACTGCTCTCAAAATGAAGGTTTTAAACAAAATGGAGTCACATTGGTCAGTCTGTTCCCAATGGTCAATCCCTAGCAAGAACATAAGAAAGTAATAGAGAAAATAGTAATATGTAATTTACCTGTAAACTGACATGCCTATAGCTGTTAGTTGGCAAGCGGCACCCTCCAGTTACCTCATTCTGCAATGAAGTTCCTTAGATAAATGAATAAGTCTCCATTATTTCACATTAGACTCAATAACACAAAGGAAAATATCAGTCAGTAAAAAATCAGCAGCATGTATGCACTTGTCAATTGCAATAATAACTTTGATAGTGTTAGGAGTCACGTGTGGGAAAGAAGAAATGAAACAGAAGAGATTGATAGCGATCTGTGAGGCCTGCCCACAAAACAAGGATCCTGGAAAACATGTCCAGGTCCAACTTTAATGAAGTTACGAAACCCCTTATATACCCTGGAAGAGAAATGATCCCAATAAGCTACTAAGAAAGTAGTAACCTGATTCCCAAGCATATGTGACATACAGCAGGGGTACAGATGATAATAGAATTTACCATGGGGGTAACAGTCATGACTAATAGGTCATATGTCTCTTGGGACATTCCAAAGATGTTAGGAAGCTGGGTGACATGTGAGAGACATGCTGTTGCCCACCCTCTAGTGTGCCAGAGGGGACTAAACAGAAAAAAGTGTTCTTTTTATCTAAAGCTCATCTCTCAACCTGTGTCCTATACCCCACAGGATAGAAATACACGAGTAACAAAGAATGTGCAAGAATTCTGTGAAAGTCAATTAGTTTTATGGAACATAAGATAAAGAATATTGCACATTAGAAAAATACGTGTAAATTATGCACCACACCATTCATAGCAGCAAAATTTATAATAAACTTATGTACATATGTATGCATGCTCATTCTTTTCTTTTCTCTTTAGCCCTGTGATAGTTATTAAGCATTACTAGCACACCAGTAGAAAGTATTTAAATGTGTCTGAAAATACATATGGGTCTTGGTGTTCATAAAACCATCTGTTCAATGAGTGTATCTATTCATTTGTTTATTCATTTATTTTATCCATCATCATTTTGAAAATATGCCACCCAGTTCCAGCTGTGGGGAACCAGGACTGAATCACTGCAGCTACTGAACCATGTATCTTGCCTGCTATGTCCACGCAAAGCTGCATTTTGCTTTATGTCATTCTTATCTCAATAATTACCATTTGAGAGTGGCAAATAACTACTTATTCCCCATTAATATTCAAATAGTATACAAACAGCCCCTCAAATTGGAGAAAAGTGATAAAATACATTTCTTTAGAAAACATGGAAGATGCTATTTGAGCATGTGTTTGCACTGAATATTGGGAATTAACAGAAACACTGGAAAAATTAAACATTCTTGTTTGCTTGGGCAGACATGAGTTTATATGTTTTATTTGACCATGTGTTTCTAAATAATACTTTCTCAATTTATCCTATCCAAAGTAGCAATGTTTTTTATATTTAATGCAGACAATTATTTAGGTAAGATAAATATTATCATTTCCTAAATCTAAAACTCCATTTCAAGATGGACATTTAATGTGTGTATGTTTAATATGCATCTTATTGTGTATATGTCAAATGAAATCTAGCAAAACCGTAAAAAGCACATTGAAAACAATGCAAAGTCAAAACAGAAGTGAAGTTCAGGCTCTAGAAAATAATGCCCATGGACTGTTTTGCTATGAAAACAAGACAAGATGGTGTTGCTATGAATGGGAGTCCCACATGAAACAATTTGCTAAAAATCTCTCAGAAGACTTTAGGTTCTTCAGACAAGGCATTTTGGCTGCAGGGAGGACTACAAGCATTTATTTTGAATCAACAATTTTAATAGTTTATTGTTACCAGTTTGAGGGACCTTTGATAATCTTTTACTTATTGTTAAAATACTTAGGTTATAAACGGTAAGTGAAAACTTAGTATTCCTAAGATCTTGTTCTTTGCATTGTCAAATTTACTTTGCTAGGCTTTTTGAGAGTAGTTGTAAAATTAAATCTTAGAGGGTTTCTTAGATTTTATTATGCTTCCACTTAATACCTCTTGCAATGAGAGAGAATCTACATGGATCTATATGTTATGAAATATGCAAGCAATCTATGTTACATTGCATTTTCTTCAATTGCGAATGTAAGTTGATTTTAGGTTCAGAAATATTTTCAAAGAGCACAAATGTCAATAAAAATGATGCCATAATTTTTTTTGCATAGTGTTTTCCCATACTACCCTGTCCTTATGTCATTCTGACCCTAGCACTGTATTAGATTATGGCAAGGATGAAAAAGAATTAGGATAAATTAATAATAGAATTCATTTTTCTTCAGAAAGAGTATGGGTAAGAACTGGGGAGGGGGAAAAAGAGTGTGGGTGAAATAATTAAGTAAATCAATCAATGTCCAACAATTCCATTCCATAGTTTTTGTACAAAGACTGCAAATACAGTATTCAAAGGGACATGTGCCTACCTATGCTCATTACCACACTATTTACAATAGCCAGGTTATGAAAACAACTTAAGTGCCTGAGTGCTGGTAAGTGGTTTAAGAAGACATGGTATAGACATATTCCTTGGAATACTATGAAGCTATGTAAAAGAGGAATGTTTGACATTTGCAACATGACTGGAACTGGAGAGGATTATGCTAAATGAAATAATTCATAAGAAGATAGAGAAACAGCATGTTGGCGGCCGCGTAGGATACGAGAAATGAAACGACGAGGAGAGATGGCCCAGCCACAGCTGGGGGTCAAATGGAAGTATGAACCATGAGACAACTTTATTAACAAAAGGGAGAGGTATTTATAGGCACAGGTCGAAGGCCTGGCAGGGCCTGGTGAAGGTCTGGCGAATTCCATGAAAGATAAACCATCCTGAGAAACAATTAGCTTTTCTAAACAAGGTGTAAATCTGAGGATGCAGAAGGTGGTCTCTAATCGTGGGAAGATCTTTACATTGATAAGGAAAAACCAGGTGTACCATTTGCTTACATCAAAAGGTCATTCCAGATAGCTCTCCTAGGTTTTCCCAGGGGCCATTAATGAGAGAGGTTTTCCTTTATCTCGTCTGGCAAGACTCTTTTGGAATGCAAATGGCGCACAGTAATAGCAGATGTGTCTGGGCATGGTGGTGCATGCTTGTAAGCGGCAGCCTAAGAAGCTGCGGCCGGGGCCAGGGATCGTGGTTTGAGTTCTGCTGGGGGCATGTAGTGAGACCTAGTCCCCAAAAAATAGCTGGGCATGGTGGCGCGTGCCTGTAATCCCAGGAACCCCAGGCAACATGAGTCTACAGTTCCATGGGCAAAAATAGCGAGACCTAGTCTCAAAAAAAAAAGAAAAAGCAGATAATTTCACTTACATGTGGAATACAGAAAAACAAAACAAAAAACAAAGGGACAGACAAAACTAAACCAAATAAACCCTAATACTGAGACTGTAGAATTAAGATTACTAGAGGGCAGGGGTAGGAGCAGAGACTCCTGGGGAGAGGACTCAGTGTTTTATGGTAAGGGGGATACAGGTATGCTGGCAGTAGGTGTGGTGTGGTATCATCCATCCAGAGGGATGTGAACTTATTCCCCAAAATCATACGCAGTATTAAAAACCAATATATCAGATGTGGAGAGAAAGGAACACTCTTACACTGCTGGTGGGAATGTAAACTCGTACAGCCGCTATGGAAAGCAGTATGGAGGACCCTCAAACTCATGAAAATGGAATTACCATTTGACCCAGCAATCACACTTCTGGGAATCTACCCAAAGGAGACCTCAATATGGGTACAAAAGGACACCTGTGCTCGGATGTTTATTGCAGCACTATTTATAATTGCAAGGACATGGAAACAACCTAAATGCCCCAGAACAGATGAGTGGATGAAAAAGATGTGGTATATATACACAATGAAGTATTACTCATGAATTAAAAATGACAAATTTGATGAATTTATAGACACCTGGATGTACCTAGAAGAAATCATTCTAGCAGAAACGAGCCAGATAGAAAGGGACAGAAATCAAATGGTTTCACTACTATATGGTCAACCAAATGAAACTACACAAGCTAGAGTGGGTGGGGAGGAGAGGGGGTGGGTGACCCCCAGGGACTGAAATGATGTGAAATATATATATAAAAATAAACAAATAGAAAAAACCCAATATATCACTAAAAAATTAAATAAATGTCACATATTCACCACTTACATAAATTGCTTTGTTAGGGTTAGGATTCTAAATGTATCTTTGAGTACCTTAATCCTTAAGGTAATTATATTTAATTATTTACTAGACCTATTTAGTCAACATATTTAGTTGTTACAGATTTAAGTAATAGTTTCAAATCTTTGCACTGAAAGTGTCTTTTTATACTGAAATGTAGTCATTGATCATGAAGTAAGCTCCTGAGGGATTGATTTATAAAGTATCCTCTAACCCTTTCATTGACAGAGGATTTTAGCCTAGTTGCTCTTGGTAGATGCATGGTCTATCCATCCAATTCTTTAAAGCCTAGTTAAATCTTGAGACATGTTTGGTCACAAGCCATTTCCTGGGGTAGAGCACAGTGACTCACAGTGGAGGGAAGCCAGCAGATGGGACTGCCAGTTCAAAGTAAAATTCAGCATCACACACATTTCAAATGGAGAAAAAAAATCTGTTTTTGCAAATGAGATAGAATCAATAAAGCCTTTGCCAGACTTAATTCACCAATCTCTTTTACCTACAATTTTAAAAAGTGGCGAAACCCTTTAAAGACAGTAAAGAGAGCAGCAAACAGCCACCCAGAGATATTGTCACATGCATTTCCCTCGTCTGCACAAGGTCACGTTGGTGACATCTGGGAAGCCCATTTTGGACACTGGGTGACCTCTCTGACGTCATAAATAGGTCCGCTTTGACCTGATGTCTAACAAGCATCACATGTGTGTTCACTTTGGGAAAACAAAACAGATCCTGGGCATAAGAGTCCTGTAAAAACATTTGAGGATTAGCTTTCAAGAGTCCATGGGAAGATTGTACACTGGCATGGCCTAAGTGCTTTGGGGGTGTCCAAAGAGGATCTAGTCTATTTGTCAACAGTGTTTGCAAGGCGTTACTGGGCAACATGTGATGGCTCATGGCTGCGCGTTTGTGGTGAAGGGAACAGGAGGAGTGTATTGGGATTCTATAGAACAGGAAAGGATGAATCTTGGTAATGAAAGATCCTGGCTGTTCTTTCTTGGTTAAATACCGAGTGTAAAAATAAGGTATCTGTTACTATCTGAGAGTGTATTATAGGTTGTTTTCATAGGAGTTCTTTTAAAATTTTCTTCCCCTGATATGGAAATAACAATTTAGAGTCGCCACGAGATGGCACTGTTGTCTCCTTCCTAAAAGCAGTGGTTTCTCTTTTGTTGGTGGAAATGAGAGAAATGCAAGTTCTGTCAGACGAGGCTTCACTGCCAGCCCTTCATCTGATCCTCTGTGCTCATCATCAGGTTCCGCTCTAGCCACAGCCTGTGACATTTGTTGCTCCGTTGCCTCTCCCTGAAATGACATATGACTCTGATCCCTGGGACAGCCTAGCTCATTAAGAGCCAAAGCAACGAAGCCCAGGCAGTTGTCTTTCTCCTTCCAAGGTCAGCTTGCTTGGCGTTTGCTGGGTAAGTGAGTTATCCAGGCTTCTCCCTCCATTCGTCTGTATCATAAGCCTGGGGTATTGCGTCTTCCCCACGAGAGCCCAGTGGGTGTGCACATGTGCGAGTGTGCACATCTGGGCCTAGGAGAGAAGGGCTAAAGGGGGTACAGAGAACACCAGAAAGCGCCAGAGAGAGCCCAGAGAAAGAATGTGAAGATTCCTGGGGGGCTGGGAGACTGCCTGCCTCTTGGCCAACGCCCCCCACCATGGCCCTGGCCCTGCCTGATGTGTCTGTAGCTGCTAAAATCAATGAAGAACCTGTTCAGATGGGCGAGCCTATTGGTTATGGCCACGGTCATGGTTACCTCACAGCCTTCCCCGTACTTATAAAGCAGCAGCTCAGTTCCTCTGTTCCTGCTGAGAAGCCTACTTGGCCCTTGTCCTAACACTTGCCTCCCCCACATTCTATCCCCTCACCCCCCTACTGCAGGGCAGGATTTTGCCTGATGGGCTGAAGCTTCCCTGAAGGCAGAAGCAGGAGGGTGAAGACAAAAGCTGCACCCTTTCCTCCCTGTGACCCAGTGGACACGGATCACGACAGGTCAGACTTCCCGAAGGACCAGTATAGCCGACCTACCAAGTGGGAGGAAGGAATTATGGCTTTCCCAACCATGTGGACGCAAGCGCTTAAATGAAAACGTGACTAGGATGGGGCTCTGCTCCTGGTACACTGAATTGCTTACCCTCAATCCTCCTTGCTGAACAAAGGCCACTTCCTAAAGTTACCTTCATCTAAATCACCTACTA
>PVHY01033327.1:0-11224 GCA_004024945.1 Uropsilus gracilis
TCTTTTGTTTTTTTAAACATTTTTATTGGTTATGTATTTTTTTCTTATGTCATCATATACCCCAAAGTTCTCCCACCTTGTCACCCATGAACCATCATCCTGATCCCTTGTGCTCACCCTTCCCATGAATTTGTCCTTCCTCCCTCCACAACATGGATGGTGCTAGAAGGAATCATGCTAGAGGAAATAAGGCAGAAAGAAAAAGATAAATATTGGATGGTCTCACATAAATGTGGGATACAGGGAAAACAAACAAAAGGACAAGAAAACGGTAAAACTAACAAACTGATAGCAGAACTAAAGAGAATTGTGTCTTGAGTGACTTTTTCTGAACAAGCCAGCAGCTTTGCTAGCTGCAGTGTTCATCTACTGCCACATGGTGACAGCGTGGAAGCATTACCACAGTTCTGACAGAAACTCAAATTGCTGTGCTTTCTGCTTCAGTGTTCATTTCAGGTTGTCTCCCAGGCTCTCTAATTGATTCCTGACCACCGACCTCTCTCCTGACACAATGTGAGCAGTCCCCTAAGGTGGGGAGCCTACTCTAGTCTGAGGTGAGCCTGTGGTGTGGAAAACATGTCCCTGAGACCTCCCTCCTCCCCCCAGGCCTTCCTTCATGCCATTTCAGTCCCCTGCTCTCCTGTCTTTCATTCCTGGCACCCTGTCCTCACTCGTCACCACCACCTCCCCCTTCACATCATTCAGTGTTGTTCTTTTTTTTTTTTTGGAGACTAGGTCTCACTATTTTTGCCTGTGGAACCGCAGGCTTTCGTTGCCCGGGGTACCACAGACTTAAGCAATCCCTACCCTCAGCTTCCCAGGTAGCTGGGATTACAGGCGCATACCACCACGCCCAGCTATTTTTTGGAACTAGGTCTCGCTATGGGCCCCAGGTGGGACTCGAACAGCAGTCCCTAGCCCTGACTGCTTCACAGGCTGAAGCTTACAGGCACGAGACACCGTGCCTGGCCTCTCAGTGTTATTCTTAGACCAGTCAGCTCATCCACCGGAGCCTACTTGTCTATTACTGGGAGACGGTCATTACAGGGAAAGCCAAAAAAGCAAAGCATATTACCCCCATGTCATGTCATTCATATGTCTTGAGGTAAAACCTGGAAATGACCCCAGGTGACAAAGGGCACTAGCACTTTGACCAGGACAGCAACCCACTAGTAAACTTGTTACTGTCTGGGTCCTTCCATCTGCACAGTTGTAAGACCAGATGGGTGTGGTGGTTGTGTGTGCCTGTAATCCAAGTGCTGGGAGGCAAGAGGCCAGGGATCACTTCAGTTCGTAGGTTTGAGACTCCCCCAGGCAACATAGTGAGACCTGGTCTCGAAAAAGCAGCTGGGTGCCATGGCAGGTGCCTGTAATCTCAGCTACCAGGGAGGCTGAGGCTGAGGATCGCTTGAGTCTGCAGGATCGGGACTTCCCAGGGCAACATAGTGAGTCCTAGTCTCGAAAAAAAACAAAACAAAAACAATTGCAAAACCACTCAGGTTCAGGGAACAACAAGCCACTGATATTTATTCGACAGATGAGGAAAGTCCCTGAGCCTGCAAGTGAGCAGCTATCTTATTTACTTATTTATTTATTTATTTATTTGTTTGTTTGTTTGTTTGTTTATTTGTTTGTTTGTTTGTTCGTTCATTCATTCATTCATCTATTTATCTATTTATTTATTCATTTATTTATCTATTTATCTATCTATTTATTTATTTATTTTGAGACTAGGTCTCGCTATTTTTGCCTGTGGAAATGCAGGCTCACATTGCCACAGACTCAAACAATCCCCAGACTTAGCTTCCCAGGTAGCTGGAATTACAGGAGTGCACCACCATGCCCAGCTATTTTTGGGGGACTAGGTCCTGATACGTTGCCCCAGTGGGACTCAAAGCACCATCTCTGGCCCCAGCTGTGGCTTCCTAGGCTGCTGTCTACAGGCATGCGCCACCATGCCCGGCCTGAGCAGCTCTCTTATCCCAGTGTTTTAAAGTCCTAAACAAAATAGTGTCTTCCGGCCATTCAGGACCTGAAACAAGAGTCCCAAACAAAGGGCCAGGATGGGGTCTTCTATGTTCCAAACAAAAACCAAGATGGCAGCTAACAGCTCTCCCCTCCCTTGTCTCCAGGAAGTCCACGGATTCCATTTCTAACAGTGATGTCTCTCCTGTCTCTGGGAGGTACAGTTTTTAGCAAGTTTATCTCTGGCTGAATCCTAGGGCACCAGAACCCTGAAATGGCCACGGTCCTACTTCCCCTGCAGTTCCCTCCATCTTTTATCAAAGTCTCCATCCACATTGATTCCTTGCCCTCAAAACAAGGCTCATCTGATGCCATTTCTGCTCACCCACACCCCTCTCAAGGGGACACCACATGTAATGTCAGCCTTCCCTTATAGCCCCACTTGCAGAAACAGAGTAAATGTCTACCAATTGGGAGATGAAAGGTGTTTCTTCCTTCTAAACACAGGACAGAAGTTGACTGAGACTTAACTCAGTTAGAGTGTGGGCCCTCCCAAAATGGAACCTTAAATCAATCTGTCAAGAGTCACCCAAGCACCAGGCACGGTGGTGTGCGCCTGTAGTCCAAACACTGGGAGGCAAGAGGCCAGAGATCCCTTGAGTTCACGGGTTCTAGACCACCCCAGGCAACATAGTGAGTCCTGGTCTCGAAAAAGCAGCCAGGTGCCGTGGCAGGCACCTGTAATCTCAGCTACCTGGGAGACTAAGGTTGAGGATCGCTTGAGTTTGTGGGATCATCGGGGCTACCCAGGGCAACATAGCGAAATTTAGTCTCCAAAAAAAAAAAAAAAAAAAAATCACCCAAGATAATCCATCAGACAGGGCCCTGAAGCCCTCAAGGATGGTAACCTGATTGCAACAACCCACTTTTTTGACCTTTTGTAATATTGTTGTTCCTGCTCCTGTACGCCCAGGAAAGTCTTTCCCTTTGAAAACCTCTTCAGAGCTCCTTTCTCTCTAGGTTGAATGCTGCTCAGTTCTGATAGATTTGTGCTCAAACTTAGTGTCACTGTGATTTCACTGGTTTGGTGCCTGACATCAAGCTGGAGCAGAAATTCCAATGCCTCAGATCAGCAGGTACATTTATTTAGTAGAACAGATATGAAGAAGTGTTCTAGCAGAGAAAAGGAGAGAAAAAAACAAAGTGTGGCTCCCAGCCTGTGGAACCAGGCAGGGTCAAGGAAGCCAAAATGGAATCGTGCCTGGGAAACTAGACTGTTCAGTTATTCTAAGGCTTCATTCGTCACTTTGTGATTGGCTGAACTCACGGTTCTGGGGATCATCTTGTTTCTCAGTGCATGGAATTTTCTTTCTTTCGTATTTGCTCCTGTCTGGAAATGCCCCACTAAATCCTTCTCTTTTGTTAGGTGAAAGGTGTTGGATTAGCTGTTTCAAATCTACCACCCATCATCCTGAGAGTTCATCCCCTTTGGAATTTGCTTTCATTGTCTCTGAGTTATCCCTTTGTCTACCTATCCAGACCTTAGGAATTTCCTTACACCTAAGACACATTAGTATTTTTCATATGCCTCAATTTATCTTTTAGTAATCTTTTCTCAGTTGGTCATTAATAAAAATGCACAAACAACCCAAATGTCCCAAAATTGGTGAATGGCTGGAAAAAAATGTGGTCTATGTACACGATGGAATACTACACATCAATCAAGGAAGACAAACATACGCCATTTGCAGCAACATGGTTGGAACTAGAAGGCCACATTTTAACAGAAATAAACTAAAAAGAAAAAGAGAAATACAGGATGGTCTCACTTATATGACAGATAGAAGGAAAATCAAACAGACGAATAAGAAAAATTAGAAACAACCAATGGGGCTGAACAATGGAGCAAGAGAGGAGGAGGGGGAAGGAGGTGAAGGTGGAGGGCACAAAAGAGTAGGATGGTTAACAGGTGTTAGGGAAATGGGAAAAACCTGGGGTACACAATAATGTAATATGTATATAAAGTATGTACACAAAATTTAAAAAAAATTTTAAAAATCAGTCATTACAGAAATAGTTGATTCTCTGTGAACATCTCTTCTATCCTATTTCCCATTATGTATTCCCAGAAATAATAATCAGTACACTGGATTTGATGTTTATCATTCCTGCAGTATTTTAAACTTATAAATCACACATATGAATAAATAATACATTATTTTGCATGGTTTATAATTTTGTAATTATAGTATTGTAATATGTATATCTATCTGTAACTTGTTTTCTTCCCACAAAAAATTTTTTAAAAATTAAAATAAAATTTAAAAAAATAAATAAAAACGCACACCATCTCTACTGGAAGACAGGATCTATTTTAAATGAGAAAAAAAAATTCAGAGAAGTGGCACAATACAACAATGACTCAACACCTCTATGTATGTGTTTATTTATGTAGAATTAGCTGAGCAGAGAGAACGGTGCAGAAGGTATCTACTGCATTGTTTACTTGGTATGGGATGATGTTGTAAGAGAGACATTTAACAGACTAAAATCCTCCTTGGCACCAGGGTTATTTCAGAGCATTGTCTATGCCATGAAGAACTAGGAAAGACATAGTCTGAAATTTGACAAGAAGGTTGCCCTTCTTCTCAGAGCTTTAGACATGTAGAAGGGAAATGTCCATTGTAATCCTGTCTCCCATGCTGTTGCTTTAACTCTTATGTGTAGAAAAGGCAGCGACTAAATCTTTATGAAAATCAACCCCCAAATCTCTCACAGGTCTACATGTTATTATCAAAAATTTTTGAGTCTTTCTTCTAGCTTTCTGATGGTAATTTATTTGCTAACCTAGAAGAATCTGGAGGGGGAGGGGGACTTTTCTCTCCCACCCACCCTTTCCTAACACACACACACACACACACACACACACACACACACACACAGAGTTTGACTTGGAGGATGGGATGACTTCATGGGCTGGAAACTACTCCCTCCTGAACAGCTGATGTGCAGGAAATCTTGTGACTTCTGACAAAAAGTCAATAACAGGTGAAAATTTAACTTCGTCTACCTCTTAGATCTCTATCTGCCAATGCTAGTTGAAGTGAGAAGAAGGAATGAAACTTTCTGTCTCTTCTCAATTTAAGATTGACAGAATATTTCAGTGAAATTAGTTCTTTGGGGTGTAGCACCAGTTAGTTCTGAGTATTATTGGTCTTTAAGGACTTTGTCCTGATCTTATTTTGAGTACTCTTGGGTGAGCTCAAGGAAAGTCTCTGTATTCTGTGTCTTCCATCTTTTGTGTGTTGATCATAACAAGGACATTGCAGATGGCACAGGCCAATGAGCTTGGTGCCCTAGACTCACTTGAAGCTGCTAGGGTAATATGCACATGAGATAAGTTATTCTCAATGGACTCATGAGCTGGTGAGCATGGACGGAGGACTTAAAAGCCATTCTAGTGCTCATCATCTGAAAACACTGTGATAGGATCAGTCATTTTTGGAGAGGTGTTGGCCTCCGAGAGCGGGTCCTTGGGTTACCTCTGGAAAGAGTTACACCAGAGCTCCCCTTTTGATAGGAGCTAGGGAGGGGAGGTGAACAGACAAAGGACTCTACAGCTAAACTAGTATATCCGCACTATTGTTGTTAGTCTGCTCTGAGTGATTTTGCAGCCCAAGGACACAACTGGAGGAGGGAGGAGCTGCTCCCGGGAGCATGAGGCCAGGCGTCCAGGTGGGCTGACATCACAGGCTGCTGACAGCAGCAAAGGCCGGCTGGTGACCTGTCTTTGTCCAACTCACTAGGAAAATCCAGCTGGTAACGGAAATGCTAAGTCAGTTTCTTCAGGGGTGATTCTTCCTCCCCCCATCTTTCAGGTTGCTGGCTGTCTGATCAAAGCACACCTTAAAGATTCAATTACAGGGCCAGGTGGTGGTGCTTGCCTTTAATCCCAGCCTATGGAGTGTGGCTGGGACTGGGAATCGCTTGAGTCCGTGGGTTTGAGATGCTCCAGACGCAACATAGGGAGACCTAGTCCCCAAAAATAGCTGGGTGTGGTGGTGCGCACCTGTAATCCCAGCTACCTGGGAGGCTAAGGCTGGGGATCACTTGAGTCCGTTGTACATCCTACCCCTGGACTGTGCCTTGGGATACGTTCTAGCAATCTGACTAGCAGTTGGTGCCTTAAGGATTTTCCATTTCTTTTTTTTTTTTTTTTTTCGAGACTAGGTCTTGCTATTTTGCCCGTTGAACTACAGGCTCACATTGCCCGGGTACCACGGAGTAATCCCCAGCCTCAGCTTCCCAGGTAGCTCGGATTACAGGTGCGCACCACCACATCAAGCTATTTTTTTGGGACTAGGTCTTGCTACGTACCCCCAGCGGAACTCGAACTGCAAACACTAGCCCTGGCCGTGGCTTCCTAGGCTGCCACCTACAGCATGCACCACCATGCTTGGCCTGCAATTTCTTATTTTATGAAGGAAAAACTGAGTGGCTTAAGACAACATACATATATTACCTTTATTTTCTGTGAATAGGGAATCTGGGTGCATTATGTGAGTCTCTTGGCGCAGGGTGGATCCCCAGAAGGTTACTGTTACCCCAAGACTTAGCCTGGAGAAGATCTGATCCCACATTCACTCACTCTGCAGATGTTTGACTGAAGACCTTGTTTCCTTATTGGCTGTTGGGGGGACACTTACCTCGGTTCTTTGCCTTGTGGGTTTCAGATTTGCAGAGATGGAGGTTATAAAGGGAAGCTCTTAAAAACACAAAATAAGAAAAAAGGAGAACTTTCCTTTGACTTAACTTTCTTTCACAGGCCAGTTAACAGTCTTAGCAAAACTTTCATCTTGTGGAGTCAGACTAAAACCTAAGAGGGGCTGGTTTTGTTTTATAGAAAGTCTTATTGCAGACATTTTCATGTGGTCAAGAGGTGTGAACTCAAGGTGTTGGCAGAGGCATGGTCCTATTGAGACCCTGTCTGTCCCCTGTTGGGCTGCTACCTCAGTCTGATGGCAACATCTGTCATCATGTGACATTCTCCCCTGCATTTCTCTCTCTTCTCCTTACGGGATATCCATTTACTTAATTAAGGGCCCACACTGTTGCAGGGTGACCTTACCTAATTAGATCTGCAATGACTCCATAGCCAAATAAGGTCACATTCTGAAGTCCTAGGGGTGAAAACTTCAGCATCTCTTTTGTGGAGACATAATTCAGCCTATGACACCCAGCCAGGCACCCAGCACTATCCCATGAGTGTCTGGTAGAAGCACATTTTTTGCTCCATGATTTTACAGCTCCCTAAATATCGCTGATTGTTCTATAAAACTACCATAACTTCAAAAAGGTAGGTAGGCTCCCCTTGCAGCTTACAGCATGGCAGCTGACTTTCCTTGGAGTAAATAAGCAAGGGAGGATGAGGGAATGAACAAGTTAGATAAAGAATCTCATTCAGGCATGGTGG
Source organism: Uropsilus gracilis (assembly GCA_004024945.1). Classification (NCBI taxonomy): domain Eukaryota; kingdom Metazoa; phylum Chordata; class Mammalia; order Eulipotyphla; family Talpidae; genus Uropsilus; species Uropsilus gracilis. The sequence continues at coordinate 7,439 of PVHY01033327.1, forward strand.
CGTGTGCCTTTAACCCTAGCTTTGGGAGGCTGAGGCTAGGAATCACTTGAGTCAGTGGGTTCGAGACTACCGGGGGCAACATAGTGAGACCTAGTCTCAAAAAAATAACCGGGTGTGGTGGCACACACCTGCAATCCCAGCCTTGGGAGGGATCATTTGAGATCATTTGAGTCCGTGGGTTCGGGACTACCCTGAGTAACATAGCTAGACCTAGTCTCAAAAAAAAAAAATCTTTCTCAACAGCCTATCAGTTTTACCACCATCTATTCATTAGAGGGAAGCCCCCAAAAGCAAACTGAAACCAGGTGCAAAAAAAGCAGGGAGAGGAGTCAACATTTAAACTGGGTATTCTCGGAGTTCTTCCCAGCCACACAAGCACAATTGCAAAACGAACCGGGTTGTAGGGAAAAACAAAAGATAAGATTCATTTATAAAGAAGGAAAGAAGCAAGAGTCACTGAGGCCATAAGTGGCCAAATTATCTTACCCCAGTTTCAGCTGAGTCTCAGAGTCCTAAATGATGCAGAAATGACGCCAGAACCCAGGACAATGCAGGGTTCCTGTCATTTCCTTACCAGATTCTTGTCACTTGACATTGTGAAAAGAACTCCAAAGACACACACGTGCATGAGGGCATGAGTGAAAGAGGAAGGTTTATTTAAGAAAGGAGAAATGATAGGTAAGGAATAAAGAAGGCAGGACACCTTGGATTGGCCAAGTCCAAGGTGGGGTAAGGACAGATTTACCAATGTGGTCGTATAGGGTACATGTTTTAGAACATTTTTTTTTTTTCAGACTAGGTCTCGCTATTTTTTGCCCGTGGAAAGGCAGGCTCTCGTTGCCCGGGGTACCACGCACTCAAGCAATCCCCAGCCTCGGCTTCTCAGATAACTGGGATTACAGGTGCGCGCCACCACACCCAGCTGTTTTTTTGGAACTAGGTCTCGCTACGTTGCCCCAGAAGGGACACGAACTGTGATCCCTGGTCCCCGCTGTGGCTTCCTAGGCTGTGGTTTACAGGCACGCGCCACCATGCCTGGCCTTTTAAAGCATTTCTTATGAATTATTGGGCTCACCCAGTCCTTAACTGTGATTGGCTAATCACAGAAAGGAGGGATTTCTTTTGTGTAACTCTGGTACAAAGCTGTGGATCACATGTTGGGACCCTGTGAAGTGAGCCTGGGAAGTTGCTTTCTGCTATGTTAATGTCCTTTATCCAAGTGGGAAAATCCCCCAGCATCTTCCAGTCTGACCAGGTCAGAAAGTGGTTTTGAAGTTTTAATTTTTTGTTTTTTAGAGATTAGATTATGTTGCCTAGGGAACTGCAGACTCTCGTTGCCCAGGATACCACAGACTCAAGTGATCCTCAACCTTCCAGGTAGATGGGATTACAGGCGCATACCACCACGTCCCGCTATTTTTTTGGGACTAGGTCTTGCTATGTTGCCCCAGGTGGGTCTCAAACCTGTGAACTCAAGCAATTCCCAGTCTCAGCCTCCCATCCTAGGCTGGGATTAAAGCCACGTGCCACAGTGGCCGGCTGAAGTTTTAATATTTTTGATGGCTCTTCCATCAAGGAGTCCTTGTCCTCTTCCTGGAGGTCCAGTCTCCCTGTCTGTCTCTCATTGAGGGGGAGTACCCCGCCCCTGAATCTGGTCTCATCATGAAAGAAGACATGTATCCCAAGATGGCATCTCCGCTTCACTCCCAATCTGAAGCAGTAGCTGAAACAAAGAAACAGCTTCAAGCCAGGCATGGTGGGGTGTGCCTGTAAGTGTCAGCCTATGAAGCGTGGCTGGGACTAGGGATCATGGTTTGAGTCCCACCCGGGGCAATGCAGTAGACCTAGTTCCAAAAAAATAGCTGGGCATGGTGGTGTGCGCCTGTAATCCCAGCTACCTGGGAAGCTGAGACTGGGGATTGCTTGCGTCTGTGGTATCCCAGGCAACGTGAGCCTGTGGACGTGAGCCTGCAGTTCCACGGGCAAAAACAGTGAGACCTAGTGTCAAAAAAAAAGAAAAGAAATAGTTTCAAAGATGGCATCTTGCCTCTCTCCATCTTCAGGAGGCACAACTTTTAGCTTCTAGGAGGGTCAACTCCCCATCTCTGGGAGGTACACAGATTCCAAGTCTTCCTGTAAGTTTCTCCTCTTGTCAGAGGCATGTAGATCCCAAGTCCTCCATCACGTTTCCAACATACAAGGATTTCAGGCTTTTCCAGCTTTCCAGCATACACAGATTCCAAACTTTTCCAGAGCACACAGATTACAGCTTTTTCAGCATATGCAGATTCCAAGTTTTTCCAGCATGCGATCCGCTCATCAGCGGTTCAAGTTCCAGTTTCCATCCCAAAGATCAATACTTGTGTTTCATGCAGCTTTTCCTTTTCCCCAGGGTGGCCAAGTCCCAGGATACGTCAGTTCAACCTTTTGCCTATAACGGCATCGTCCTTCCACTTGGCTTCTCCAAGGCTTTGCTGTGTCTTCACACCCACGTTGTTCTTTTCCTTGCTTGCTCTCAAGGTATATCTCATCTGGGCCATTTTCCTTACTGGTGCCCCTTATTTAGCTATGTTACCCAGTATCAAAACCACATGCAAAGGGAGGAAATTACACAACAGTGTGAATACTAGAAGAAAGCTCATTGGAGCTAGTTTAGAATCAGCCTTCTATGTGGGGCACAGGGGCAGAGTTGTTCAGAAGCAGAAATATTTGACATATATGCTTGCTTTGCAATTAAGGAGGTTGAACCTGTTTCTTGCTTGCTCATGTTGAGTGTTAGGCTAAAAATATATAGGAATGGTCTTTAAAAACTGAAGAGTGTGATGACCAGGTGAAGCATAATAGCCTGAAATATGCTAATGAGCAGAAACCTAAGAAATGCAGCCTAGGCGAATAGATAAACAGTCCATGACTGACTGACTCAGTTTCAGCCCAGCGTCTCCTTGAATCTTCCTTATTCTATCTTTGCCACATTAGGCCATGGACTATCACCAATGATAGCCCAGTCAGAACACCAGTACATGTAAAGTGTATATAAACCCTAACTTCCTAGTAGGGGTACTCATCCTTTGGGTATGAATGGGCTGAGTCAGTACTGGTACAATACTGGTGTCCTTGTTTCCTGATTGGCAGTTTTCAGTAGCAGACTGGACCACAAAAACCTGATATCAAGAGATAAATGAGAAAACTGTTGAACAAGGAAGTATATGCTCATAAACTAGAATTTCTACCTTCGAGATTAAAATAATCTCAAAAGACCCAGGAGATAGGGGAGACAGGGATAAATTTATATGATAAGCTGCTTAAATGCAAGAGTTCTGAGGCATTCAACTGACTCCACCCACCCAAAAACACTTGCCAAGGGAACAAAGTCATACTTAATATCTGAATGTGCCATTTTAAGGAACCACTGCAGCCTCCTGGCAATGAAGCCTTTGTATTTAAAATGAGCAAGCTATTTTTCAAGGACCTTATCTCCTTAAAAAGGATGAAAATGGACAATATTGAGAGGAAATACTTTAGACTACTTTAGCTTTCCCCTAATCTAATCCGACCTGCTCCTGAGGGCCATGCCTCTAGTTTAGACCTCCTTACACCACCACCCGCTGCCTGGCACATCCTGTAGCAGTCACTGGCCTGTCAGTAAAATACCAGCCAAACCGAAATTCATTCAGATGGCTGCTCAAATGCCACCCACCACAAAGAGCTTAGCTAGATGCTGTGGAAAGCAGTCGACCTCCCCATCCACTTACTCTGTTTTTCACCTTTTTTTTTTTTTTTTTTTTT
>PVHY01033328.1:0-11224 GCA_004024945.1 Uropsilus gracilis
AATCCCGGTATTACAAAGATATGAAATGTATATATATATAAACTATTTGATTATAAAAAAATTAAAAAAATAAAACAAAAAAAAATAAATAAAATAATTAAAATGTTTGAATCTTTTATTGAACTATCTCATCTCGGCTAGGAAAACACACCTTCTAGAACACACGGGACACTTGTAAGTCATCCTGTCTGAAGGGAAAATGTGAGGTCTCGCAGCTATTTGTAACTTAAAAATTAGGAAGTTAGCTTTTAGAGTCAAAAGTCAAGTTTAAAGCTAAAAGCTATTTTTTGTATGTAAAGAAACTAAAATGCTTGTTCTGTAAAAGGAGGTGCTGAAAGTGGATGTACTTTCACTGAGTAATTGATTGGTTTTGTTAAAAGGAAAAGTTTTACAAGTGGGAGGAAAGTGGAAATGTGAATAGTAGATAAAACATTTGTAAGAGTCTTAGTGAAAGAAGATGGATGTCACCTGGGTTGGACCCAAACAGAGCATGACTAGAACCACAAAAGACAAGATTATGAGACTACTTACTGTGGTGATTTGTCACAGAGCCCCACCTACAATGTCTCTGGGGCTGGGGAACCAAACCTCTGACCCAGAGATTTGTGCAATGTGGAATGCAACAGAGATGTGGCTATGACCCTATGGAAGACCTGTAAACCACAAGAAAGGAGAAGAACTGGACCAATCCAACCAGTTGCTGGAGTCTGTCTCCATAAGGGAACTTCTCCACTGCCAGTGGCTAGGAGTTGGGTTCCTAATGCCGGATGCCAGAACGATATGGCAAAGAAGCAGCACCCTGGGACAAACATCAGAATAGAGCAGACAGTCAGAATGAATGAGGCAGCACTGATCCCAGTGATCACATGGGTCAGGAGAAAAGGAGACCGTTTCCTACGCCATAGGGAGTGCCACAGTAAAGGAGCCTAGAAGAATCACAGAAGAAGACCTGTGCTGAGAGAGGTTCCTGACATGATTGGCTTGACTGCCCACCTCAGATACTCCTGGAGACCCAGGCAGCCACGTTGGCTGTGTCCCAGGAGCACAGGTCTTCATCCAGGAGGACATTGCTCCAGAAAAAGGAGACCAGAGGGCCAAGCATCAACCAATGACTTATAGTGAGAGAGGAGTTGGAGTAATCAGAAGGGGGAAGAGGAAAAGAGGGAGCGAGTTGGTGGTGTAGGGGTGCAATACTAAGGGGAGGACTGTACCTAAGGAGAACACTAACTATATAAATATGACTGATGTTGTATGAAAATTAGAAAATGCAAAATTATTTTTAAAAAATGAAGCTGGATGTGAATTAGCTCAATAATTGCTAGGATTCACAGTTAAAATTGAATATGAACTACATACTCAGTGAAACTAAGTTGTCATTTCTTTCATCTGCTAAAAGGAACAGTAGATTGAAAAGGATGATCAGCCTTTAATTCAGCTTGCAAGCTGCCCCAGTCATTAGAGATCAGGGACTTCAAGACTATGACTTGTACGGGACATCTTAGGAGAAGTGGGACTCTGTTAAGACTCTTAAGTTTATTTGCTACTGAAAACTCTGACACCAATGGTGATAATACTTTGCTCAAAATGCAGGAGCCAACTGTATACAACCTTGTGACCTGCAGTTAAGTCTTAAGACATTAAGTCTTCATCAATTTGTTTATCTCTCTTACAGATGATCATTATCCTGACCACATACTGAAGCACCTGGAGGAAAACTTAGGACAGAGGGCACTTCAGGGTGCCCACATGGTAACCTCAGTGACAGATGAGGGGTGAAATGGGTTAGTGAGAGAGATATAGGGGTGCTGGACTCAGGAAGAATGTGGATAGAGTTGTAGCTGGGACAGGTCACCCCCAACCAGTCACCACCTGAGACCCCCTCAGCAAGGCAACATCTCTAGAGGGTCCTATTCACTTGGGTAAAAGCTTCCAGACCTGTTGGCCCCAAATCTTGGCTCTACTTGCCAACTGCTGGGCTCTGAAGAGCTGCCCTCAGGTTCAGGGGACATGATTGTCTCTCAGGCAGAACTCCTGTCCACAAGGGATCTCAGATTTCTGCTTCTCACAGTTGTTTGGTTCTAAATAAAAACGGTAGGGAACTGATGGTGGGGAAACCAGGCCTGAAGCAGCTTTGAGAGAAAAGTTTGCAAACCATACAAGGTCAGAAGCATGGTAACTAAATGGTACCTCAAATAAGAGAATGGAAGAAAGAAGATACCTTGTGAGAACAAGCAAAGGGATTTTGAGGAGCCAAGAGAAAGTTTATATTTAAACAATATTTTAAAAGGTTTATTTGGGAATGAAAATATTTCACTCTAAATTAATGGATGTCAACAAAATGAAAAAAAAAGCATAAGAAAATAGCAATTGATGCTGAGAAAGCATTTGATCAAGTCCAACATCCATTTATGATGAAGGTGAATGTAAAATCTCAGGATGAAAGAGATATATCTTAACCTACTTTCAATCATATATGACAAGCTCACAGCTATCAGCATTCTTATTGGTGAAACACCAAAAACCTTCCCAATAAGATCTGTAACAAGACTAGGCTGTCCATTCTCAGTATTGTTTTTCAGTGTAAAACTGAAAGCTCTACCTAGAACAATTAAGCAAGAAAAATACATGAAGGACACCAGACAGGAAAAAATTAGTATAGCTATCATAATTTGCAGATATATGATTAGAGAGAGAATACTGAAAATCCAGAGCAACTAAATTAAAACAATAAACCAAACCCAAATGTTCCAAAATAGACAAATGTATCAAAACACTGTATAATTGTACAATGGAATATTACTTAGTGATCAAAAAGATAACTCATGCCATCTGCAGCATTTGCTGTTATCTAGGTACATCATCTAAAGGGGATGGTGCTAAGTGAAATCATTGAGAAGGAATAAAATAATTATCAGATTTTCTTACACACATGTGGGAAGTCTTATAAGAAGCTAAGAAAAACTCAAAACTAAGCTGAACGGCCTGTGAGCAGGCTGTCCTTCTGGAATTCCGGTGGGACTGGGTTGGTGTCAGCTGAGTGCAGCCAGCCCACACGATCACAGAAACAGCACATGTGTCCAAGAAGGCCTTGCATTCTCCCGACAGTGACTGTGCCTTAAAATTGGCTTATTATCAGAAACTATAGTAAGAGTTTAAAGATAGTACTTTTCTCATGGCTCATCCATAGCAGCTGTTTGTCCTTGAAACTAATGAGCATGTTTTAGTGTAACTAGACTACTATGTAATAATAAACTTCTATCATACCTTGTATGGATAAGTTCTTTTTAAAAAAAGTTGCAGTAAGTAGTTGGGAGCAGAGTAGATCTAAGAATCTCTTTCCCCACCCTTCCCTACTTTACTGTCATCTCCTATCTTCCCTCTTGATTACTGCCCATATCATTATGCTTTAGTTCTTGAACTGGCTGGATCTGTGGCAGATCACAGAAGAGAGGCATCTAGCAAAGGAAGAGGTGGGAGGAAGGTAAAAAAAAGGGATGAATACAGAGAATATAGTGAAAGTTCACTGATTACACAGTGATGGGAGAACTACAGAGATTACAACCATGTAAGAAGAAAGTTAGTAAGAAAATTAAAATATAAAATAAACCAGAGAGCAATTTCTCTGCAGGGGCGGAAGGGCTGGCCCTGGGGGAACCTGGGACTGCTTGGAGGACGTGCCGGGCCAGGAAACACCCCAGAGTCACTGAAGTCCTGGCACCCCAGTGGCCAGTCCAAGCCCAGATGAGGAGGCCTCTCCACGTATGCCACTGGTGCCCTAATGCCAAGCCCAGGCCAGAAGGTAGCACCAGGTTATTTCCTGCAAAAGTAAGCCCCCCATCCTCTCAGCGCCCAGCTGCTGACCACACACTCCGACCTCATTTCTCCTGAGAAAAACTACTGACCAAACAGGAAAAGCACTCAGGTGCCCCCAACTTGCCCCGTGCTCCCAGGGACCACCCTAGGGTACCCACCTTACCAGGCAATCCAGGCGACCCAGCCCCTGTGGCAGGAAGCAAAGTTGTGATATCAGCGGGGCAGGGCGGGGCCACTGCTCTGAGACAGAGACCGTCCCAGCCGTGCACCCAACCCTTCCTGTTCTCCCGTTTCCCCCTCCATCGCCAGGAGTACACACCTATACTGCCCCTCCCAAGGACTAGGTTGAGATGGCTTGATGACTAAGCTGCCAGTCAAACATGGAAGCACTGGCTGGGACAGGATGGGACAGCCGCATGCCCTGGGGCAGGAAAGACAAACCTGGTCCCTTGCCCAGAACCAGAGATTAGAGTCACACTTTTCCAAGCAGGTACAATGTAGTTGAAACCCTTGAGGGCCTGGCAGTTGAAAACTCCTGGCAGTTAAAAACTGGCGGAGGAGGAGTTGGAGGAGAGGCAGAGAGAAGAGTGGGGCCACGTGAAGCTGAGAGGGCAGAGGTTTTGGCATCAGGAGGATGTAGGAAAAGGAGTAGGAGCGGAGACTTTGGGATGCTTCGAGCATGAGCATCGGGCCCTGAAGAGAGAAGCCATGTGAGGCTGGAGAGGTGACCGGAAGTGCTGAGCTTATGATCAACCGGAAGAGACCCTGGAGTGCCTGGCTCTGAGGTAGTGAGGGGCAAAAGTGCTTCATTGGACTGTGTTTAGGACTGTTGGGCTAACGGGCGACTGGAGTAAGATCTTTTAGTGGCTTTAAAAAGAAACTTTTCATTTTCTTGGTTAACGTTCCTTGTTAATAGTTTTTTTGATTAATTTCCCTTGTTAATAAAATCCTTTGCTAAACTGCATTTTGAGTGGAAACTGCTATGCGGGTGATAGGGACCTGGGGCTTGTAAGTGGAGGCTTTTGCCTCCTTTTTGACCCTATTTCAAAGTCATTGGTTAAAAATGTCAATTTTTTAGCTCTGTGAGTGAACATTTTAAAGGATGTAGGGCCTGGATTACCTTTTAAGGAATTAAACTACTTTGTGAATGCATATACTGGTATTTCAAGAACTGATTGTAGCCAACTAATATGTCCTAAAAATTGTTGCGAAGTTGTTAAGGTAACTAAATCAGGTAGATACAAGTTAGGAGTTTTAAATTTGAAATTTGAATCTTAAATGGGAATAAGGATTGTATGTTCAGTTTTGACAGGTGACACGATTAAACCTGAAATTGGTAAAGAGCTCTGAGCTAAAAATCCTGTAGAAGATTATTAGATGGTTCTGCTGTTAAGACATCATCTATGTAATGACAAAGAATGCAAGAAGGAAAATTTTTATGAATTGGTTGTAAGGTAAGGTCTACAAATAATAGACACATGGTTGCACTGTTCATCATTTCCTGAGGTACAAAAAAACAAAACAAAACACTGAAAGTGTTGTAAAAATGTGCATTATTGATTACAGGAACTGAAAAGGCAATTTCTTTATCATCTATATGTAAAGGAATTAAGAAGACTTACTACCTTTTAAATCTATTTAAAATATAATATTTAATATTATGTTAATACATTATTTTATATATTAACACTTTATGTACTATGATATATTAATACTGATAGATAGCAGAAAGTGTGGACTGGGTCTCACATTAAGTAAGGCATAAAGTAAACAGTGTCTTCCTCCTCACCTAAGGGCACAAGCAACTCTCTTTTCTCTGGGGACAGCATTCCCCTGGGAAAGTAAGTAACCTGCCCTGGTAGGTAACCCAGCACATGTGCTCATAAATTTAATGTATGTCTCTAAACATGTCTGTCATATTTTACCTCTGCTTGGTTTTGGAATAAGAATGTGATATGTGATTTAAGTTTTGCAAAATGATAGAAAAAGACCTGCAAATCAGCAATCAGGGCAGTTGGGTCTCTCTTGGTTCAGGCCATCCTCCACTGAGTTTCGTAATAAACTTCCTCTTTGTCCTTGTTTTATATTATATTAATATATAATAATTACAAAGAATTATTGTCTTTTAATTCTTTGTCCAGAAGTTAAAAGTTTTAGGGGATCATGGCTGGGTTAGGGAGGCCTGGTTGTGTTACCAGGTGGGGAGATGACCCTTTTAATTTAGTCAGAGTTCTTCCAAACACAGCAAGCAGTTGCACAGAGATCAAACTTTTGTGATAAAGGTAAGCACAGGGTTTATTTACAAATAGGAAAAGGCAAACTAAATAGAGTCTATACCTTTACAAGTGTCCCAAACAGAAAAGAACTCCCCTCTCTTTCTCCTCCCCTCCCCCCTCTCCCCCCTCCCCCTCCCCCCATTTCAGGTCATTACAGCAACTCAGTCTATGAGGAACACCTCTTCTCCACCTTCATCCAGCTACTGACCTTCAAAGACTGTAATGCTGGGAGCCCCCAAAAGTTCAAGAGCTCCCAGCTCCTGCTCCAGATACCCAAAGCCAGATCAGCTCTACTCTCAACTAGTCTTCTGATCTCCATATTCTCCTTCCTTCAGTCACTGCACTTTTCTCTTTTATTCCCTTTTCCTGAATCCTGATGATGGAATTGCTGGTCACACTCTGACTTGGTTCAGTTATAATCCCCTCCCTGAGCCTTGGAACACTAGCACAGGGAGTTAAATTAGCATATCAGTGTTGGCCAACCCCTACTTAAGATTTACAATATCAAGGTAAAATGAGTGATTAGCTTTCTATATGATTTCAGGTCATTCTTAGCCTTCATGTCTTTCAGACACAGGTAACATGATGCTTAAGTTTTACCAACAAATAACACTGTCCATATTGGGGTCCTGGCTTCATTTGGAGAATCTATGAATACAGCTTGAGAAAATGAACCTAATGTTGGTTCCTGTATGTTGGTTTCCCATATGTTTATTATCTAAAATTGAGATGGACACCACTGAAGCCAGGACCCAAAGATGAACCCAGTTCCTTTCATTGAGAAAGGAATGTGGGCATTGCTGTCATCTGCATCTGAAAGACAGAGACTAAGACTAGCCTAAGGCCAGTTCCCCTTTTTACAGTAAAATGATTACCTGGGCAGATTTGGGATTATGTAATGCAGGGTCCTGAGGTGGGGACTCCCAAGGCAGGCCCAGAGGGGAAAGGAAGGTACAGACACAATGGGGGAATTATGAATGGAAAGCAAGAGTGTGGCAGATACACAATTTTGGAGAGGAGCGTGGAGACTGGAGTGGGATTGAGAGCCTGGAGATTGGCATCAGGCGTGGAGGTTTTGGGCCTCAGGAGAAGGACCCAGGAGCTGAGTTCTCTGGAGCTTCCTCACCTCCTCAGCACTCGGTTCCTGAGGATCAAGAACTGTGTGAAGGTGGAAGAGAGGTAACTCTGGTGAAGTGTGGAGCCACAGTGACACTCAGACAGGCCTGCCTTTGAAACAGGGTAATAGGAATGCTTTCTGACTTTAACTTTAACACATACAGGCCTGCTTCTTTCTCTGAAGCAGGCTACTAGCAGTTACATTAACAATTGTCTTTAACTTAAGTAGACACACCTATCTGCCTGCTTCTCTCCCTAGGAAGCAGGCTACAAACTGGCCATTTACCTTTAAGCTATACCTTAACCTTGAGCACCTCTGCCTGCTCTCTCTACAAAGCAGGCTGCAAACAGTTCATTAGCATTTACACCGAACTTGCCTACTATTGATACGCAAACATCAGCTACCAGCTTCTCTCTGCTTTCTTTCCCTCTTTCAGATCTAAAAAGAAAAACTTAAAAACACAGTTTAAACTCTTGTGGGTTCTTTCCACCATCCCCAGCCTTCTCAACCAAAATACTAAACCAATGCAAGACTATCAGTGCAGACTAATTTATTTCTAACAGTGATTTTCTAATTATCTTAATAATAACTACAAAAGAAACATGTAAGGAAAACTCTGATTACTTTAACATTGTCCAGAATCTTTCCCAGCATTGTCCAAAGTCCTTTCCCAGATTGCCCAGAAATCCTCAGTCTCTCAGTCCTGATCATCTCACCAAAATCAGCCAGTCAGAGTTCCTCTCCATGTGTTCGAAGACATCTTTCTTTGGGGTGCTCCTTTGGCATGCTCCTCCTTGTCTTCCACACTGCCTTCTCCTTGTCACCTTCAGGAACTTCATGGTACTGGACCCAGCCAAGTTCACTTTATTTTCAGGCCTAATTTTTGCACAGCCTCTTCCAGACACCAGTCAAACTCAGCAAAGCAAACTCAAACATGGAGTTCAAATCTGCAAACTCCCTAACTGCATTCAGCACACATGCTGCTAGCCTGGGTCAGTCAAAGACTACAGGCTCCCAGGCCCTGGCCAAGTCCACATGGCTCACATCTTTACTCTACAAGATGGCCAATTCCCATCTCTTCTTCATTGAACCTCTCTCTCTATCTGATCTCCATATTGGCCTCCGAACCCATATTTTAATCCCTCTCTTTGTTTGCACACCCTTTATATACCCTGATTTCCCACCTTCCAGGTAACCTGTTTCACCTGTTTGTTAAAGATCAATGGAAGCCAGGCATAGTGGTGCACGCCTATAATCCCAGCATTGGGAGGCAAGAGGACAGGGATCCCTTGAGTACTTGGATTTGAGACTACCCTGGGCAACAAGTGAGACCTGGTTCTCGAAAAAAGCAGCTGAGCATGGTGGCGCACATCTGTAATCCCAGCTACCAGGGAGGCTGAGGATGGGGAATGCCCAAATTCACGGGATCAGGACTACACTGGGGCAACATAGCAAGACACCTAGTCTCAAATAAATAAATAAATAAACAAACAAACAAACAAATAAATAAATAATCAATGGAATATAGTTTATGTAGGTTTCTTCTGTTGCTTTCCATTGATATATTTACTGTGATGGTTAATTTCATGTTAACTAGACTAGCTTAAGGGTTACCAAGATAGCTGGTATGTTACTTCACTGCAGTCTATTAGGATGTTTCTAGAATAGAAATTTGAACCCATAGATCAATAAAGAAAATCTATTCTCAATAGTTGAGTAAGCATCATCTAATTTATGGAACAGACCTCAATAGAAACAGTAGAGAAAAGGCAAAGATATTCAACAAAGATATCTTATCATATTCCTAAACATGGGTGGGTCTCAAAAATCCTAAAGTATTCAAGCCTTGAAGTCTTCTCACTTTGTTCTTCAGCACTATGCTGATTCTTCTAGGCATCTGCCCTTATATATCTCTATATCTATCTATCTATCTATCTATCTATCTATCTATCTATCTATCTATCTATCTATCTATCTACACACACCATACATATGTATGTATATCATGTATCATGTATATCATATATATGATGTATATATATGTATATATATATACATCATATATACATCTTCTTTTATCCCCTTCATTAAATTTATACCATTTTCTTCATATATATCTTATACATTATCTTAGTCTGTTCAGGTTGTGTGATTTATTTTCTTTTTTTCTTTTTTTATTATTATAAAGTTTATTCTGGTTGACAATTTAGGCCATAGACATGTATATGAAATTTCCATAAAAGGGATGAGTATGTGGGGGGTTAGGTGGGGTGGAGATGGGAGTGGTCAGGTAGGGAAGGTGGTAGGTATTCCCCAGGGAATACAAAGATGTGAAACACATATATAAAAAAAATAAGAAAAAAGAGGAATCACTACAATTTCTACGCTGGGGAGAAGCAGCTCTCCTGCCTAACTGGCACTATGCAGATGGCTCTCTTTTTCTTTCTCCATTCCCTATTAACCCTGTCCTTTTTTTTCCTTTTTTTAAAATGTAATGTAAATTTTTAAAAATTTGCATACATATGTATATTTATATTACATTAGTCCATTATTGTGTACCCCAGGGTTTTCCCACTTAACTAACATTTGTTAATCATCCTGATCTTTTGTGCTCCTAAACTCCCCACCTTCTTCCCCCTCCTCCTCTCTCACTCCATGGTTCAGTCCCATTGGTTGTTTTCATTCTTTTTTACTTGTTTGTTTTTTTCCTATATCCATCATATAAATGAGACCATCCTGTACTTCTCTTTTTCTTTTTGACTTATTTCTGCTAATATGAGTCTTTCTAGTTCCATCCATGTTGCTGAGAATGACATGTGTTTGTCCTCCTTGATGGATGCATAGTATTCCATCATGTATAAGTACCATATTTTTTAAAGCCAATCTGCTTTGGGCCTTTTGGTTTGTTTCCAAATTTTGGCAATTGTAAACAGAGCTGCAATGAACATGCGTTTACAGGTGTCCTTTTGAATTAATGTTTTCATTTCCTCTGGGTAGATTCCCAGTAGTGGGATTGCTGGGTCAAATGGTAAGTCCACTTTCAATTGTTTGAGGGTCCTCCACAGGTCTTCCATAGAGGCTGGATCAGTTTGCACTCCCACCAGCAGTGTAAGAGAGATCCTTTTTCTTCACATTCACGCCAACAATTGTTGTCTGTTTTATTTATGTGGGCCATTCTTACTGGTGTAAGATGGTATCTCAGTGTGGTTTTAATTTGCATTTCCCTGATTATTAGTGATGTGGAGCATGTTTTCATATGCCTATTAACCATCTGTATCTCCTCTTTGGTGAAGTGTCTTTTTAGTTCTCCCCATTTTTTGATTGGGTTTTTTGCTTTGTTTTTGTTTAGCTGTAGGAACTCTTTGTGGATCTTTATTATCAGATGCTTGTCACTTGTCTGGAGGTCAAAAATTTTCTCCCAGTCAGTTGGGTTTCTTTTTGTTTTGTTTACTGTCTCTTTTGCTGAACAGAAACTTTTTAGTTTGATATAGTCCCAGCTGTTTATGTTTTCCTTCATTTGTTTTTGCTGGCCAAAGTTGTTTCCCAAATGGATTTCTGAGGTGAAATTCATGAAGGGATTTGCCCAGATTTTCTTCTATGTATTTTATGTTTGCAGGTCTCACTTCCAGGTCCTTTATCCATTTTGAGTTAATTTTTGTACAGGGTGTGAGGGTGTTGTCCTGGTCCATTTTTTCACAAGTTTTGATCCAGTTTTCCCAGCACTTACTGAAAAGGCTATCCTTGCTCCAGGGTATGTTTTTTGCTCCTTTGTCAAAGATTACTTGACTGTATATGTGTGGTTTTACTTCTGGATTTTCGATTCTGATCCATTGGTCTGTTTGTCTGTTTTTGTACCAGTACCACGCTGTTTTAAGTATTACGGCTTTGTAGTACAGTTTGAAGTCTGGAATAGTAATACCTCCGATCTCTCTTCTGTTTGTCAATAGGGTTTTGGCTATTCGGGGTCTTTTGTTGTTCCATATGAATTTCAGTAATTTTTGTTCTATCTCTTTAAAAT